>JADRCD010187457.1:0-20703 GCA_019843815.1 Montemys delectorum
TTCATGTCTCTATCTTCTTTTAGTTTTGTTGGAAGATTACATTTTTGCTTTTTCAGGGATGTAGTTCCCCTCCTTGTGTTGGAGTTTTCCATTTAATACCCTTTGAAGGGCTGGATTTGTGGAAACATATTGTGTGAATTTGGTTTTGTCATGGAATACTTTGGTTTCTCCATCTATGGTGATTGAGAGTTTTGCTGGATATAGTAGTCTAGGCTGGCATTTGTGTTCTTTTAGGGTCTGTATGACATCTGCCCAGGATCTTCCAGCTTTCATAGTCTCTGGTGAGAAGTCTGGTGTAATTCTTATAGGCCTGCCTTTATATGTTACTTGACCTTTTTCCCTTACTGCTTTTAGTATTCTTTCTTTGTTTTGTGCATTTGGTGTTTTGACTATTATGTGGCAGGAGGAATTTCTTTTCTGGTCCAGTCTATTTGGAGTTCTATAGGCTTCTTGTATGTTCATGGGCATCTCTTTCTTTAGGTTAGGGAAGTTTTCTTCTATAATTTTGTTGAAGATATTTACTGGCCCTTTAAGTTGGAGGTCTTCACTCTCTTCTATACCTATTATCCTTAGGTTTGGTCTTCTCATTGTGTCCTGGATTTCCTGGATGTTTTGGGTTATGGTCTTTTTGCATTTTGCATTTTCTTTGACTGTTCTGTCAATGTTGTCCATGTTATCTTCTGCCCCTGAGATTCTCTCTTCTATCTCTTGTATTCTGTTGGTGATGCTTGCATCTATGTTTCCTAACTTTTTTCCTAAGATTTCTAACTCCAGGGTTGTCTCCTTTTGTGATTTCTTTATTGTTTCTACTTCCATTTTTAGGTCCTGAATTGTTTTACTTAGTTCTTTCACCTATTTGTTTGTGTTTTCCTGCAATTCCTTAAGGGATTTTTGGGTTTGCTCTTTAAGGGCTTCTATTTGTTTACTTGTGATCTCCTGTAATTCTTTATGGGATTTTTTTGTTTCCTCTTTAAGGGCTTGTACCTCTTTATCTGTGTTCTTCTGTATTTCTTTAAGGGAGTTATTCATGTCCTTCTTAAGTTCCTCTATCAGCATTGTGAGATATGTTTTTAGATCCAAATCTTGCTTTTCTGGTGTTTTGAGATATCCAGGGCTTGCTGAGGTGGGAGTACTAGGTTCCGGTGAAGCCAAGCAGTCTTGGTTTCTGTTGGTAGGATTCTTGCGTTTGCCTTTCACCATCTCTTGATCTCTGATGTTAGAAGTTCTTGGTGTCTCTGACTAGAGCTTGACCTATTCTTGCCGCTCTGCAACTCCCCTTCGACTCCTGAGGCCTGTGCCTCCCAGCTGGTCCCGCCTTAGAAAGTCACCAGAGAGAAAATGGTGGATCTCACCTGAGTCCTTGGGCTGAAGCCCGCCCTGGAGGCAGGCCCTCCGCTAGCAGGGAGGGGGCAGAGATGGTCACTGATCCAGCTCTGTCACCCAGAAGCTGAGAGGATCCTGTCCCTGCAGTCCTGCGACTCCCCTACAATTCCTGAGGCCTATGCCTCCTGGCTGGTCCTGCCTTAGAAAGTCACCAGAGAAAATGGCGGATCTCACCTGAGTCCTTGGGCTGAAGCCCGCCCTGGAGGCAGGCCCTCCGCTAGCAGAGAGGGGGCAGAGATGGTCGCTGATCCAGCTCTGTTACTCAGAAGCTGAGAGGATCCTGTCCCTGTAGTCCTGCCATCATCATCATCATCATCATCATTATTATTATTATTATTATTATTATTATTATTATTATAGAGACAGGGTTTCTCTAGCCCTGGCTGTCCTGGAACTCACTCTGTAGACCAGGGTGGCTTTGAACTCAGAAATCTGCCTGCCTTTGCCTCCTAAGTACTGGGATTAAAGGCATGTGCCACCACCGCCCAGCCACTTTTATTATTTTTTAGACAAGTTTTAAAAATGTTTTTATTATAGTTTGTGTGTATGTATGACTTTTAAAAACTATTTATTTATTATATGTATGTGAGTACACTGTAGCTGTCTTCAGACAAACCAGAAGAGGGCATTGGATCCCATTCCAGATGGTTGTAAGCTACCATGTGGTTGCTGGGAATTGAACTCAGGAACTCTGGAAGAGCAGTCAGTGCTCTTAACCACTGAGCCATCTCTTCAGCCCAAGTTTTTGTTTTGTTTTTGTTTTTTGTATTTTTGTTTTTTGTTTTTTTTTTTTTTTTAAAACCTGATTTTAGCTATTTCAGCTAGGTTGGCTAGATACTAGGTATTGGGATTTGCCTGTCTCTGCTCCTCAATGACGTGGTCATAGGCATGGGAGCTATACTTGGCTTTTACATGGGTACTGGGAATTTGAATTCAAGATCTCTTGCTTTCATGGCAAACACTCTGACCTACGGAGATACCTGTCCTCCTCCTCCTCCTCCTCCTCCTCCTCTTCCTCCTCCTCCTCTTCCTCCTCCTCCTCCTCCTCTTCCTCTTCTTCCTCTTCCTCCTCCTCCTCCTCTTCCTCTTCTTCCTCTTCTTCCTCCTCCTCCTCCTCTTCTTCTTCCTCTTCTCCTTCATCCTTCCTCCCCTTTCTTCTTCATCCTATTCTCTTATTCCTTACTAGTTTTCTTGAGACAATCTCTTACTCTATAGCCCTAACTGCCCTAGAACTCATTATGTAGAGTAGGTGGCCTCAAACTCCCAGAGCTCTGCTTGTCTCTGTCTCCTGAGTGCTGGGATTAAAGCTGTGCAGTGCCCTTGTACCTGCCACTTATTCACATTCCCATCTTTCCCATAGAGCTTTGTTGTGACTTTTGGTTAAGACAGTATTTAATGTTACCTTAGTCCATTCTATCTGCTGTTACAGGTACCATAGATAGAATGGCTTACCAACAAGTGACAGAAATTCACTTCTCACATACTCCAGCCACTGCGCTAGGGTGTGTGTATGTGTGTGTGTGTGTGTGTGTGTGTGTGTATGTGTGTGTGTGTGTTTTCATTAAATCTTTGTAGCAACTTGAAAAATGCATATAAAAGAAAAGATTATTCTGACCCTGAGAGGGTGAAATTATAAAGATAGTACAAGGGAGGCTGGAGAGATGACTCAGTGCTTAAGAGTACCTGCTGTTTTTCCAGAGGACATGAGTTCAATTCCCAGTACCACATGGCAGTTTACAAGCATCTGTAACTTCAGGTCCAGGGGATCCAATGGCTGTTGTACCTCTAACAGGTCTTATATATCTGTGACTTGGTTTCCCCCAATGTTAGCAGCTTGTATAAGCAGTATAATAGCAAAGTCGGGACACTAATTCTGGCAAAGTTCACAGGCTTTGTTCCGGTTTCACCAGCCTTCCGTTATAACTCTAAGTAGCTCTCCAAGCCCCAACTTCCTTTTATTTTTACCTCTACAGCTTCTGTCCGAGGCATCATCCTCACTTTGGATGACTGCAATATCCAATTCCCCTTTCCTCAAGACAGCATCCTACTCCTTAGTCCAGGCTAGCTGGGCTCACTATGTAGCCCATTCTGGCCCTGAAATCATGGCACTTCTCTTGCTTTAGCCTCCAGTTACTGGGCTTGCAGGTATAAGTTTCTTCCCCTTGGTTTCCCCTTGGCCCTGGATCTTCTCTTTGCTAGGCAAGAGATGCTCTCTGTCCAAGGATGAGGAAAGATTTTGGGCTACGTAGTCTCTTGAGACCAAGAGCAGTAGGCCTTGGTGAGGAAAGCTGAGTACTCTTATACTGAGTAGGAGGAGGCCAGAGGTGCTCTAGCCCATGCTAGCATTTAGAAGGAACTCAGCCTGGTGTTCTATCAGGAGTGTGTATGGGAAGACGTACCTGCCTCACAACACAAAAGTTATATGCTCAGACAGGAGTTGTGTTTTGTGCCAAGGAGGCAGGAAGATGCATGTCACAGGTCCTCGAGGCTGTGATGTATTTCCTGTTGGCCAGTGAAACCCTCCACATTTTGTGGAAATCCCCTTGGCCTTCCTAACAGAGTTCTGGATGTCAGGGAGACAGCTATAGTTATGGCCTGTGCAGTCTTGTCTTAGTTGGTAGTCCCATTTGGATGTAGGGTCCACAGAGGGGTAGTAAAATACATTTTAAATAAACTTTCTGAAAAACAATTTGAGTGTGTGTGTGTGTGTGTGTGTGCATTCATAGGCATGCATATAAGTGTGCCATGGTCCAAGTGAAGTGCTCAGGACAGCTTTTAGTGTTTGTTTTCTCCACCAATGTGCCAGCTGGGGATTGAACTCAGGTCATCAGACTTGGTGGCAAGTGATTTACCCACTCAGCCATCCCACCAGCCCCAAGGCAGGGATGCTCTTGAACAAGAATTCTAGGACTTAAGGTAGGGAACTAAGTGGCTGAAGGTAGAGAGAGGTTAAGGACAGTGAACAAGTGGGTAGGGGAGCCTAGGACACATTGCCAGGAGTCCCAGGCCTTTCTAAGTGACATCTCACAGACTCTACAAAACTTGCTGTCTTGGCCAGAGGAACTGATGGGTGTCATGGCCAGCTGCTGAAAGTCTGTAAGATTCCTGTCTTAGTCAGGGCTTCTATTCCTGCACAAACATCATGACCATGAAGTAAGTTGGGGAGGAAAGGGTTTATTCAGCTTACTTCCACATTGCTGTTGATCACCAGAGGAAGTCAGGACTGGAACTCAAGCAGGTCAGAAAGCAGGAGCTGATGCAGAGGCCATGGAGAGATGTTCCTTACTGGCTTGCTTCCTTCTCCTGGCTTGCTCAGCCCGCTCTCTTATAGAACCCAAGACTTCCAGCCCAGGGATGGCACCACCCACAAGGGGCCCTAACCCCTTGATCACTAATTGAGAAAATGCCCCACAGCTGGATCTCATGGAGGCACTTCCCCAACTGAAGCTCCCTTCTCTGTGATAATTCCAGCCTGTGTCAAGTTGGCACACCAAACCAGCCAGTACAATTCCTGTCTGCATTATGATTGTCTTGGGTTGGTTTCAATTGCAAGGCCTGTCTGATGGCTTTTCCTCCCTTACCCTCTTCTACCCTCCTGGTCCACGGTCCTCTGTGGCTTCCTAGGCTGACTATCATTCTAGGCCTCAGAATCTGCAACTCTGAGATAGCCTCAGAGAGCATCCCCAGCTCCCTAAGAACTGAGAGCACATGGCCACGAAGATTGCCAGGAAAGAGTACCAAGTATGGCAAAGATCACATGAGGAATGTTGCCTGGGTGCTGGTGTCTCATACTGATCTCTCACCTGAAGTTTCCTATCTGGCCTCTCATAGCTCAAAGGGTGGGGCTTCCCAAACTTGCCCAATGTTGAGTCACCCCTTCTCCTCTGAAAAGGTATTCTTACAGACTTCTCTGGCACGACACTTGTAGCTCCAAGTCAGTGCTGAGCAGAGAGCCTGCATCTTGAGAGTGTCCCTTTCCAGGACAGCTTAGGCTTGGCTGTAGGCAGGAGGCCAGTGTAAAAGCAGGGAGACTGGGAGCAAGTGGTGTTAATTTAGATATGGATGTTGAAGAAAAATGTTCAGAGAATTATTCTATTCATGCTAAATACCAAGTGATTCAATCTCCTCCCCCGCATTGCCTGTCAAAGTACGACTGGGCTGTCTCAATAGTTCTCTGCAAATGGATCCCATTACAGCCCAAACCCAGGATGGCCTGTAGTGTCTATTCATATTTTTTACTCATTACTTTTTGAGGAGGGGTCCAGGGATGGAACCCCATGTTTCCTACTCCAGCCCATTCTCAGGTAGTTGTCTTTGGATTGAAGGCCTGATACCTGTTAACCTCTGTTTCTCCTCCCCCAGTCTCCCACTGTCCCTATTTCAAGGCTCCAGGGTATGTCCTCTCAGCAGACAGGTCTTAAGGCTGCATTTCTGCAGAGCTAGGGCTGTGAAGGCAAGGTACATACTTCAGCACAAAATCCTTGGCACTTCCAGAGCCAGGGTTGGCTGCATGGCTGGGTCCATGTGTTGGCGGTCGAACTCAACTGCTGTCGCTGGATGAGTCAGCAGAGTGAACGCCCATCGATTTGGGCAAAGATTTCATATCAGAGTCACTCTCCAGAGAAACCCAGCATAGGGATCTATAAAAATGGGGAGACAGGAGGCAAGGGAATAGGGAGGGCTGGGGTATCCCAGAGTCCCGTAGGACCTTCTGCACACAGAAGCGCTCAGCCAAGCCATCCAGGTTGGGGATCTTGGAAGAGCACAGAAGAGACAGACACCAGGACAGACTCCAGAGGCTTGGTTTTATTGTGCAGTTTTCTTTTCCTTGGTGAGATGCTGTAAGCAGTGGTGGTATTACACATGGTGATGGGACAGGCCATGCTGCCAGTGGGCAAGAGGGTGCTTGAAAAAGCTATCTTCCAAAAATTGTGGCACACTGGAGCTCACTGAACCACCTCCCTCTGAGACTAGGAGGTCCTGTCAGAGGCAGGTTGCAAGACTCTGGCTGTCTGGGGGATCAGGGACAGCAAGAGGGGCTGGCACAGGGGAGCAAGGGAAAGAAGACCAAAGAATCTCCCTTAGCAAGCTGGGTCCAACCGGACGGCTCTAGGACCCCCTTCCTGCACTGACTTAGATCCTGGAGTCAGAGTTCTGGCTCTTTGAGAGCAGAGGAGGGGACTTGCCTTCTGCCACCCTCACTATAGGCAGTGGCCTTTGGAGACAGCGGGCTCATGTTTTAGAGGAGGGCTGATCCCTTTTCCACCTCCTACCCTTTTCCCCAACATTCCCTGTCTGAACCTGCACATTCCCGACTGTGCCCTGGCCCAAGAGCCCTAGGGGGCTTTTTCAGTGATGGGGGGGGGGGTTGTATGTGGTGGCTGAGAAGGACCTGGTAGAATCTAAGTTCTCATCCTCATTGGATGGTCTGCAAAGGCACAGCAGTGCTCTCCTATCTTGAGGCCCCCTCTTCCCTGCCTACTGGGTGACTCTTTCAACAGAGTATGACTGTACCAGGCCCAGACACAGACCAACTTCCCTCATCCGTATCTCTTTCAGGGATCTGGCTTGGTTGGCAAGTAGGAACTCACCCCAGGGACTAATATCCTGCTTTCTCTACCCATCATACGCCCTTCTGTTCTATCAGGTCTCCAGGGAAGGACAAACTAAATAATCAGAAGCAACCCTGGAATACGGGAGTACAAAATGACAGCTAATGGTGTGCACTGAGGGTGAAGTGGCGAGGGGTGGGGTGGGGACAAGGGTGGGAGGTGATGGCATGCAGAACTGGGGTTCCTTAGGAGGGACAGGATCCCTGTTTCTCCCCATGTTTTGAGATATTTGAAGAACTTGGGGAGGGAGTCAGCTGACCCAGAGAAGCAAGACCTCTGCAGTGGACCTCGAGGTTCCCTGTTTCTCCTTGGGCCCAACCAGTCACAGAGAAATGAAATCCATGGCTTGGAGGAGGGAGAGGGAAAGCAGGAGCAACAGTATCCACGAAGTGTTCTGAACCAGCAGGCTTATGCCGCCACACTTGACCAGCTTGTCTGTGGAGAGAGGAGGGGGTGCCAGGAGGAGGGGAGATCAGGACTCAGGCGGGCAAAGACAATACCAGGTGTTAGCCGTTCAAGGCAGCTAGCTGGTGCTTTGACATCTTAGCGGCTCCACCAGATGGTGTAACAGAACCTGCACACCACAAGAACCACAGATTCACTGCCTTTCCCATTTACTTTCTTCAACTGTGGTTTTACTACAAGCTTCCCCTTTCTGGCCCCTGATCTGCCCCACTCACACAGACAGCAGCGGTTCCCCAGGGGACCAGCAGTTAGGGAATGGCTGGCTACAGCACCCCTCTCCCCTCTCGCCAGCTAATGGAGGAGCCTGGTTTTTTTGTTTGTTTGTTTGTTTGTTTGTTTGTTTTTGTAGACCCATTGGCTACCCCAGCCTGGCTAACCTGGCCATTTCATCTTTCTGGGGACCAGTCTCACCTCTATACACATGGATACTTTTATTGTAGTTTGTGGGATTTGTGCCCGAGGCTCGAAGCTCACAAGAGTACTCGCCCTCATCCTTGGTGGTGAAGTTGGCTAGGGTAAGGACCTTGATATAGCGCTGGTTGGAGAGGGTGATCCGGGAGCGGTACGTGTGCTCGGGTACCCCGAGGGTGCCTGAGAGCACGTGCTTCTTTTTCTCTCGGGTCAGGCTGAATTCATGCTGAATGGGCACGTTGGTGTTATTCTCATGACGGCAGTCCAGGCGAAGGCTCTGGTTCACCAGGCAGGCTGTCAGGCTGGTTATCTTCTGCCCTCGGGACACCTGCAAGACTGGCACAGCAGTGCCTTCTCTGAATTGGGGGAGATACAGACCCGGGCCTCCCACCTGCAGGAAAAGTAGACTTGACCTGGGAAGATGTGGGGTTTACACTCACCCCTGGGGGTATTGGTGGGATGGTCTACCATTTGCAGACTCCAACTTCCACCTAATCTACTGAAGTTCTGGGCCCCAACAGTGTGTTTCAAGAACAGGAGATCAAGAGCAGTGTGGTGTTTTTGTTTTTTAAATGTTTTTTTTTTTTTTTTTTTTTTTTTTTTTCAAGAAAGGATTTCTCTATCTTGAGAGTAGCTCTGGCTTTCCTGGATCCTCTGCTCTGTAGACCAGGCTGGCCTCAAACTTACAGATCCACCTGACTCTGTCTCCTGAGTGATGAGATTAAAGGTTTGCACCACTACCACCACTGCCCAGCAAGAGGGGTTCCTAGATCCAGTATAGAATTTCCAGTGTCAAAGACCACCACTGGCAGGTGATCAGTGAGGTTGAGGCTCACCCCCTGCTCCCCAGCCACCTGTGTCTCTGAGATTACGGCAAAAAGGTTACTTCCCCGAATGGGAGGAAGCCAGATGCCTTAGAATGCCAGCCCTGACCCTTGCCCAGTACCTGAAAGCAGGAGAGCGATGCTGATGGCTGGGTTCATGGTGCCAAGAGTTCCGTCCTGGATTCTGCGGTGGGGAAAGCTACGGGTCAGCCAGGTGATAGGATAGGTGGGTCCCCATTTACTGCGAGGGCTTGAAATCCACAGAGCACATGATGAACACCTCAACCCCTCTCTCTATCCCCTTCTCCTGTGTGTGTGTGTGTGTGTGTGTGTGTGTGTGTGTGTGTGTGAGAGAGAGAGAGAGAGAGAGAGAGAGAAAGAGAGAGAGAGAGACTGCCTAAGGCGCTCAGAGAAAGCCAAGGAGGTGGGAGCCCGGTGTCCTGGGTGTGTGTCTGTGCTGTCCCCGCCCTGCTGGGTGACTTCATTACTTTCCTCTGGAACTTAAGATCTACAGGGCTCACATCTTTGATCCCAGCACTCAAGAGGCAGAGGCAGATGATTTCCAGGCCAGCCTGGTCTACAGAGTCAGTTCAAGACCAGCCAGGGCCACATAGATAGACAGACATTCTATTTAAAACCAAACCAAATCAAAACAAATCAAAACAAAAAAAACAGAAAACAAAACAAAAAAAATTTTTTTAATTTGGTAAGCTATACATATCTTTTACTGTCTAACTGGTCTGACTGTATGCTTTAGGGGAGTTAAGCTCAGTCATATTGCTGTGTAGCTAGTCTCCAGAACTCAATCAATCTTCCAAATGAAAACTTTAATATCCATTAAACCAACAAAACCCCAAACACCTCCCTCAAGCATGAGTTCTTGTTCAGAAGGTGATCCCTAATGTCCAGGCCAGCGCTAGCATATAGTAGATACTCAAATATTTGCTTATTTATTTACTGACAGGGTTTCACTATGTAGCTTGGGCTGGCCTCAAACTCACTAAACTGCCCCAGTCTCCTGAGGGCTGGTGGTATAGGCATGTACCTCCACCTGGCCTATTAATTTATTGAAACTGTATCTCCCCTCCCAATGTATCTCAGGATGTCCTGCCTCAGCTCCCCGAGAGCAAGATAAAAGATATTTACTGAATAAATGAGGTTCTCTGAACCTTACACTCAAATAGGGTTGTGATGGGGTCTAAGAAAATGATAAGTATCCAGCATTATGCCCCAAGTGATAAGTGGCACATAAAGCTTAATGGTTAAGGATGTGATCAGGCAAGTGAGGTGCCACAGGGGCCTGTTCAGGACACAGGACGTGGGTGAGAAGCCACAGCACTCTGATTTCACAGAAGACAGAGGTGCTTGCAAATGGCCAGCTCTTGAGTGCTCCTAGGGCTGCAGTTTTCTGGTCCCTTGCTCATAGCAGCCCTGCACAGGTTTTCTGCTTTCCCCGCAGTGCCCCAGCACAACACATTGGCAGGTAGACTAGCCTGTCCTTGCCCAGGAAAACAGTCTGTGAGTTCGAGAGCTCTACCTAGGCTACCAACATCCTTTGCACTGGGCGGGCCACTCGGCCATTCTCGGGTCCATGGGGAAAGAGACTAGGGTCCGCCAATGGACTACGACAGTGAATATAAGTCTGGGGAGGAGCTTCGGCCAGGAGCCAGATCCCAAGGCACTGTAGCAGAGAAAGGGGACTATTTATTTATTTATTTATTTATTTTAGAGACAAGGTCTCCTTAAGAAGCCTTGGTGAGCTTGGAACTCGTGATGTAGCCCAAATTGATCTCAAACTCCATCCGTCTGCTTCCACCTCCTGAGGGCTTCGGGTTGGGGGTGGGGGCGGATAGGACTTGGATCTGATAACACTGGGTTATGGAGGAGGGAGTGCGGGCTCGGAATTTCAGGGGTTGGGAAGGGGGAACATGAGGAAAGAAATGGGGCTGGAACTGGAGAAGCCCGGCAGAACTAGATAGAGGGGTAGCATGATCTGGCAGAGGCGCAGCAGTTTGTTTCCGGCCGAATCTCATACCCAGCCCACCTAAAGACCACACCCAGCCAAACTTTGCGCCCTTTTCCTGAGGCCTGGCGTGGCTAACCCCAGCCTGATGCTAATTTTCGCATTTTAATCTTCCTCTACCAGTTGAGGTTCTCCTCCTCACCAGCCCCCCGCCCCCACTCGCTCCCATCCTTTCTAGCTTTCCCCTCCCCCACGCCTGCCACCCAGTCCCCTCCCGCAACATTGCGGTTTCCTTACCTGCTATGCACCGCACCCAGCCGGCCAAGAGGTCACCCGGCGGAGACTCCCTCTAGCTTGCCACCCACCTCCTCCCTCTATTCGCACCACTAAGGCGATCTGGGCTTGGGGACCTCTGGGTGGAAGGCTGAACCAAAGGCTGTCCTTGATGTCCTTCCTCACGGTTCTCCTCCGGCACCCACTCGTAGAAAGCGCCCGTCGGCAGGAGAAAGCCTGTGACCCTGAACAGCCTTCCACTCCCGCCCCAGCCTGGGAGTACCTTCCTTCCCCAGTTTCCGCTCCCCCATATAGGAGCGCCCTGGTATCCTTTCCCAAAGCTGTAGCCGGGGAAGGCTTGCACCCTCGCCCTGCGACTGTCCTTGCACGCGCGGGTCCCTCCCGGCTGTCCTTGCACGCGCGGGTCCCTCCCCGCTCCGCTCTCACCTGAACTCCCCAAGCTGCAGCCTCCTCTTGGTGCGCCAACGCCTCCGGTTGCTGCACCCAGAGCGAAGCCCGCAGTTTTCACCAGGGGTGGGGAGACGGGGGGTGAGCAGGAGGGACTCTAGATTCAGCCAATCGGAGGCTGAGGGAGAAGGATGGAGGGGGTGGGGTGGTAGGCAAGGGCTGACTGGAGGGGTTCTATTTGGGTGTCCGAAGTGGCACTTTAAGCCCTGTGATTGGGCTGGCTCGCCCAGGGAAAAGACGGTTAGGGACCCTGGGGCTCGGAGTGAGGCAGCCTCCTTCCCATACCCCGGGACGCCCTCCTTTTAAGGTTGTAACCCTTTCTTTGCTAGAGCCTTCAGAAGCCCGAACAACCGCAGGGAGGCCCTCCAGCTTCCCCCTTCTTTTGCTTCTAGGTTGGAGACCGGCTCTTGAGCCTCCCGTGACAGGTGTTGGCTTTGGAGCCTGTTTTATCTGCAAAGGGAATGGATTGGTTGTTTTCCATGCTAGAGCAGCCCTAGGAAGCTAGGCAAGGGGTGCACCTGCTGGGCCTGTCTGTGCTTCCCAGGCATGCGCCCCCCCCCCCCACTCCCCGAGTACTCAGAACACTTAGTTTTGCGGGGAAACAGTGCTTTCTGCTTGTGACACCGGATCTTGAAGTCACACCTTTTCTCCCTCCCTTCCTTCCTCCCTTTCTTCCTTCTTTCCTCCCTCCCTTCCTTCTTTTCTTTATTTTGGATTTTCCAGACAGGATTTTTCTGTGTAACCTTGGCTGTCCCCAAAATTCTCTCTATAGAGCAGGCTGGTCTTGAACTCACAGAATTCACAGAGGCCCCTGCCTCCTGAGTACTGGAGTTAAAAGCATAATACCACCACCTCCAGGTGAGCTTGCACTTTCTGGCCCAACCAGCTAGAATGCTCTCACTTCCGTGAGGACAAGATGATCCTCATCTGGTCTCCAGACAAGGAAAGGAGGCATGCTTCTCCCCAGCGTTGCTGGGGTCATTCCATCCATGGTCACTTACTAACCCCACTTTCATCCCAACAGACTCATCCTAGCCACTCCTTGTTACTTCAGGACTGGTTAGTAGTTAGGACTTTGGAACTCAAGCGCCCAGTGCTGAGCCACTCCACTCCTCAGCTAGTGAAAGAGAAAAGAGAGAACTCTCAGAATGGGGTTATAAGACTAACGGGAAAAGCTGAGACCCACTTTCTGGTCCTCAGGGATACCCCATCAACTTGATGTAACCAAGAAGGTCTTTCTAAAACCTGTGCTAATGATTTGTTTACAGATTATTTTTAAATGAAATTTAAAATTGTTTATACTGTGTGTGTGGTGTGTGTGTGTGTCTGAGTGCACGTATTTGGAGAACAGATTTCCAGAGCTGGTTGGGGCCTTCCTTATACCAAGTAGTTTGTGAGGACTAAACTCAGGCCACCAGGCTTGTTGGTAAGCACCTTTACTCACTGAGCCTTCTTGCTGGCCCCTGTGTTTATTTTTTTATTTTTTAAAGGCTAGTTTGGTTCCTGGTCTCTGAATTCTGGGTGGGGAGTCTTGTGGCCTAGCTCTGCCTCTCAGGCATCTGCTGGCCTGTTCTCCTCTTTCTTCATAGAAGTTGACCCTGGCATGGTCACTGAAGCTTTCAATACAGTAAATGGCCCTGTTGGAAGTCATCCCTGGGCCTGCAGATGCAATTTCAGATCCCTCCCTTGGAGAACTAGGTGGTTCCCCAGTGCTGAAGATAATGGGACATTCTAACAGAAGTGGGGACTATTTTTCTGGTAAGTCACTGAACTCCAGGGCTTGGGTTCTAAGGAACAGGGGCCCTGACGACCACCCCCTTCATAGATGAACCCACCCAGCTTTACTGCGTGGGTTCTTAGAAGTGCATAGGGGAATTTCTAAGGACCCCGGTGCCCTGGCCTCAGCTGCTTACCCGGAACACCACTCTTTCTCATTCACTCCGCCTCTTGTCTTTCTCACTCCATACAGGCTATCTTCTCCTGTCCCTGAACTGCTGTGTGTTCCTTTCGGCTTAGTGGCTTTTGAATCAGGTTCAGGGATCTTCCTTATCAGAGAACTATTGCTTTAGTTTGACACTTTCTCCTCCTACAGCTTGAGACTGGAGCTGGTTGGTTCTTTTATTTTGGGGCAGGCCTGGACTACTCAGAGGGCTGTTAGGTGTGTCAGGGCTCAGGCGGCCTGAGGCCCTGGATGCTACTCTGCACACCCATCCAAGGCCTAGCTGTGCTACTTTGCCAAGGTTTCCAGGCCCTGGCCTATTTTCTGGGTCCCCAGGCATTCTGCCTTCAGGAAGGGGAGGGGAGTATGGCCTGTTGAGAGCTTGCAACTTTGTATCTACTTGAGCAACCTCTCCAGTCGGATGGAATAAAAGGCTCGAAGAATTCGGAAAGGAGTGATAGATGGAAACAGGATGAGAAGTCTTCCATTTCCGAATGGACAAGTTAGAAGCTGAAAGCTGGAAGGAATTAAATCAAGGTAAGATGGCCTCTTGTCAGTCACCTGGGTCCCTCTCCTTTGTCTCCAGTAGCTCCAGCTTGGGACACATGGGCAACAAACCCCTCAAGATTAAAAAACAACAGCAAAATACTTTTTTTTTCCCTTTAGAACAACCCAGGGGCAGTCACCCTTTATAGTCATAGAAATATAACCTTGTAGGATTTTTGTCTTAGGGTTTTATTGTTGTGCGGAGACACCATGACCACAACAACTTTTAGAAAGGAAAACATTTAACTGGGCCTGACTTAAGTTCAGAGGTCTAGGGCTTTATCATGGGAGGAAGCATGGTGGCACACAGGCAGACATGGTGCTGGAGAGGTAGCTGAGAGTCTACATCTGGATCCACAGGCAGCAGGAAGAGAGAGCAAGCTACTGGGCGTGGCTTAAGCTTCTGAAATCTCAAAGTCCACCCCCCAGTGATGTTCTTCCTTCAACAAGGCCACATCTACTCCAACAAGGTCATGCCTCCAATAATGCTACTCCTTGTGAGTCTGTGGGAGGGCATTTTCATTCAGACCACCACATTTGATAGATGTTCTCAGAGTGTTGGCAGAGTCATCCATTCCCTTTCTTCTTTTTGAAGTGGTCAGAACAGGAGATATGCACTGTGTCTTTAAAGAGGAACCAGAGTTGCTCATGGGTTGTAGGTTGCCACATTTGTAGCCTCTGATGAAGTAAGCCTTCAGCATCTATACCAGTTCTGGGTGTGGCCAACACCCAGCTTTGTGTGATACAAACAAATGCCTAAGCACTGCTTTTGGGTTGGCAGTTGCTTTCTTGAAATTAGTTCCTGTGTGAAGAAGTCTGAGCTACATATGTGGAGAACTGCCTATGAGTCACCATTTGGGATTGCCTAGCTCAGAATTGCCTATGAGTCACCATTTGGGATTGCCTAGCTCAGACAGCTCCGAGGTGACATGATTTTTGTGTATTCATGACCTCAAAAGTGTGTGTAATTGTGATCCAATATACAATAGAAGGGAGGCTAGGGATGTAGCCCAGTGGGTGGAATGTTTGCCCAGCATGCATGAATCCCAAGGGTTAAACCAGGCATAGTGCTACATGTATGAAATCCCAGAACCTAGGAATTGGAAGCAGGAGGGTCAGGAGTTCAAGGGAATGTTTGTCTATATAGAGAGCTTGAGGCCAACCTATATATATATGACCTTGTCTCAAAAAACAATGAATGAATGAATAAATGAATAAATAAATTTCTCAAAACAACAAACTACCCCAGATCAGCCCATGTTAATTCTAAAACATAGATGCAAATTATTGTATGTTCCTTCATTAAGAAATGAAGACTGGGGGCTGGAGAGGTGGCTCAGTGGTTAAGAGCACGGACTGCTCTACCAGAGGTCCTGAGTTCAATTCCCAGCAACTATATGGTGGCTCACAACCGTCTGTAATGGGATTCGATGCCCTTTTCTAGTGTGTGAAGACAGTGACAGTGTATTCATATACATAAAATAAATAAATAAATCTTAAGAAAAAGAAGAAGAAATGAAGTCTGGGGGTTGGAGAGATGGCTCAGTGGTTCAGAACACTGTCTGCTCTTCCAGAGGTCCTGAGTTCAATACTCAGCAACCACATGGTGGCTCACAACCATCTATTGTATGATCTGATACCTCTTTTGGCATGGAGGTGTACATGCAGATAGAGCACTCATGTACATTAAATAAATAAATATTCAAACAAAACAAACAAACAGACAAACAAACAAAATCAACCAACCAAAAAGAAATGAAGTCTGGACATAAGGAGACCCAGGGGTGTGTGTGTGTGTGTGTGTGTGTGTCTGTCTGTCTGTCTCCAACTTGCTATATAGCTGAGGATGACTTTGAAATTCTGACTGTCCTGTTTGTACCTCCCAAGTGCTGAGCACACAGTGTGTACCACTGTACCCCGTGTGTCCTCCTCTAGGCTCCCCAGGGGCTTCTGATTACTTCGGTGAACAGGTCATGCTGAGGTGATGCTAAGAGATTCCTGCACATGAATATTAGAGAGCCATGTATTTTGTCTCTGATTTGCTAGAACATTCTCTCCTGGTGCCCATAAAGAAAAAGTCTGCCTGTTCTGTAGCTACCCTGAATGGTCCCGAGCTTTCTTACTAAGGAAATTATACGGCATCTGGAACAAGAGTGCTTGTGCTATGTGGTGGTTACATAGTTGGAAAAACATTGGGTGGGGTGGCCTAGAGTGCGGAGCGCTGTTCCTTAAAGATCGAACTGGCCAGCGGGAGCCGTTGGAGTAAACAAGTCCTTATTTGGACCTGGGGGCGTGTCCACCAGTGGCCTGATTCTACGTCAATGCCTAGTAGCCTACGACTGTGTGAAACGTGGTATGGGCTCATGGGCGGTCCTACGAAAGGTATATAGTCAGACTCCTGGTGGGGCTCGGGGCCACTCTGCTGTAACCGTTAAGCAAGACATTCCTGAGTAAACTGTTGCTGGAAGGAAGTGGTGTGCTGGTCCTTCATTCCTGTTGGTCAGGGTGTCGGCGCCGAGCATTTTGGTGGCCCGCACGGAGGAGTCTCAATTTTGGGGGACTCCCGTGGTGTTCCAGAACCAGCAGCAGTCAGGGCGATCGATCAGGGCGATCGATCGGAGAGGCCGGTAAGTGGGTCTGTCAGTTGAAAGGTCCTTCGGGATGGAGGCTCCATTGTTTTAAGTCCTTCGGGAAAGAAATTTCATTGTTTCAAATCCTCTGAAAGAAGTTTCATTGTTTCAAATTCTCAGTTGCGGGCAGGCAAAAGTGAAAGCGAACGGCAGACAGCATGTTTGTGCCAGGAGAGGTTTCTCCTTGGATCGTAACAGTTGTAGTAGTGAGGGTGATTCTCGAGACTTTGCTGGCTGGCTTCTGCCTTAACTGTCATCGCCCAGGGCCGTCAGTAGCCATGGGAACCTCTCAGTCTTGCCCTGTAAAGACCGCTCTTCACAAACTGCTCAGTAGCAAAGGATTAAAATATAAGGATAAGGTACTGGCTCAGTTCCTCCAGGAGGTGGACTATGTCATCCTCTGGTTTGCCGTGTCAGGCAACCTTACGCTACCCTGTTGGGATAAGTTAGGGAAAGATTTGGACCGAGCCTGGGAGGAAGGTACCCTGCAAGATAAAAAGGGCAAAACAAGAGTGAGAGGAGTGTGGAAAGTTATTCGTAGTTGCTTGACTAGTGAGGAATGTATTCCTGTAGTTAAAGTGACAGCAGAGGTCTTAGAACGTATATAGGAGATGAAGTCTGAGACTCAGTCTAACAGTTCTAGGCGTTCTAAAGTCCATGAAAAGAAAAGTTCAGGGAATCTATATCCAGATTTGAGGGAAGTTGTCAAGGTGCCTAAGTCTGAGTCTGATAGCAGTTTTGATGAGAGTACTGGGGAAAAAGACTTAAAAGAACAAATGCAAGAGCTGTTGGCAAAAATGGAGAAACTTTTAGAGAGGAAGAAGAAGGAGAGAGCAGGCAAGAAGAAGGAGGAAGTGAGGGAGGAGACGGATAGGGCATTGCCTAATGTGCCTTGCCGGCCACCTTATGCGGAAGTCTCCCAAGCAGAGTGTGGTTCCTTGCAACCACAAGGGGACACACAAGGGCGGACAGCCGGAGTGGTGACGCCCTCTTGTACTTTCTGCCCACAGACTTGGAGGGAGATGGCAACCGCCTTCCCAGTGTTCGAGGATGCCAATCAAGTACAGACCTATGAACCATTAGATTTCAAGGTCCTGAAAAATTTAGCTGAGTCTGTGCAGGCATATGGCATTAGTGCCTCATTCACTGTTGCTCAAGTGGAAAGGCTTACCTTGAGTGCCATGACACCTTCAGATTGGATATCTACGGTAAAGGCATGCCTTTCCATGGGCCAGTACTTGGATTGGAAGTCTATTTATTCTGAGTTTGCTCAACAACAGGCCAGAGATAATGCAGCACAAGGACAGGCGGCTTAGAATTTAGACATGCTCACAGGCCAGGGCCAGTGGTTGAACAATCAAACAGCTTATCCTCCGCAGGTATATGGGCAGATTAATCAGTTAGCTTTGAAGGCATGGAAAGCTTTGCCAAATAAAGGAGAAGTGTCAGGAAATCTAACAAAAATCGTTCAAGGGGCCACAGAACCGTTCTCTGATTTTGTGGCTAGAATGATGGAGGCTGCAGGTCGGATCTTCGGAGATCCTGATACTGCCATGCCACTAGTGCAACAGCTCATATTTGAGCAGTGTACTAGAGAATGCCGTCAGGCCATCATCCCTTGGAAAAACAAGGGATTGCAAGCATGGATGAAGGCGTGTAGAGAAATAGGAGGTCCTTTATCCAATGCTGGGCTGGCAGCTGTCGTGATGCGAGGAGTGGTCCAGTATTCCAAGGCTAAGGCAAAGGCCCCAGGTGCCTGTTTCTCATGTGGCAGGCAGGGACATCTAAAACGTCAGTGTCCAAATAGAGGGCGAGAGGTACAGAAATGTACTCCTGGAGTATGTCCTAAGTGCAGAAAAGGAAACCATTGGGCTAATGAGTGTAGGTCGGTTAGGGATATCGATGGACGACCTATTGAGCAAGCAAGTGGTCATTCGATGTCAAAAAACGGAGTGCAGGGCCCCCGGCCTCAGGGCCCTCGAATATATGGGGCTATGGAGGGGCAGGAGAGTCAAGGGAGTGTCAGCCTACCCAATATGAGGCCCCAAGAAGGGCCACGCCAGGCTCTGCAGGGCTGGACCTCCGTTGCACTTCCCGCATCGTATTGACACCACAAATGGGAGTGCACCCTATTTCAACAGATTTTAAAGGTCCGTTACCTCCTAGTACTGTAGGCTTGTTAATAGGAAGATCGTCTTCCGCATTAAAAGGATTAGTTATTCATCCAGGAGTAATTAATGCAGATTATGAAGGGGAAGTTAAGATCCTAGCCTCCTCCCCTAGAGGGGTTTCAGCCATATCTCCTGGAGATAGAATAGCTCAATTACTCGTTTTGCCTAGTTTACATGAATTGTTTCCATCCCAGAATTGTAATAGGGGGAGTCAAGGTTTTGGCTCCACCGGCGTAGATTCGATTTATCTCAGTCTTGATCTAGAGAAGCGCCCTATAGTGGAACTGAAAATTAATGGGAAAATCATCAAAGGCCTACTAGACACAGGGGCAGACCGTATTATCGTCTCCCTAAAAGATTGGCCGAAAGGCTGGCCGGTTCAATCCTCATCTCAAACTTTGCAAGGACTAGGGTATGCCAAGACACCTGAAATGAGTGCCCGAGAGCTCCCTTGGGAGGATCAGGAAGGACATTATGGGCATTTCCAGCCTTATGTGTTGGAGCTACCTGTTAGTCTGTGGGGACGAGATCTCTTAAGAGACATGGATTATTGCTTAACTAATGCTGAATGCTCCTTGCCCTCTCAGAGAATGATGCAAGACATGGGATGGAACCCTGGTAAAGGATTAGGAAAGTATCTACAAGGGAAATCACAACCAATTGAAACCATGCCAAAAAATGATAGGAAGGGTCTGGGTTTTTCCTAGGGGCCACTGAGGGAGGAATTCCCATTACGTGGAAAACAGAGGATCCTGTATGGGTTCCTCAGTGGCCGTTATCCTCTGAAAAGCTTCAGGCAGCTCAGAGCTTAGTGCTAGAGCAGTTGTCTTTGGGTCACATCAAACCATCTGTGTCTCCCTGGAATACTCCTATTTTTGTCATTAAGAAGAAATCTGGAAAATGGAGATTATTGCATGATCTACGAGCAATTAATGCACAGATGCAGATCATGGGGCCTGTATAAAGAGGCTTGCCGCTACTATCAGCATTGCCTGCCTCTTGGCCTATAATAGTCATTGATATCAAAGATTGTTTTTTCTCCATTCCGCTTGGTTCCAAGGATAGCGAAAGATTTGCCTTTACAGTGCCATCATGTAATCATGAGGAACTAGATCAAAGATATGAGTGGATAGTTCTGCCTCAGGGACAAGGAATTGTGGAACGTGCACATCGCACCCTCAAAGAGTGCCTACAAAAACAAAAAGGGGGAATAGGCTATGGCCGCACCCCCAAGGAGAGAATATCTCTTGCTCTATTTACCATAAATTTTTTGAATTTGGATTCTCAAGGCCACTCAGCAGCCGGCAGACATTGTGATTTCCATGGCCCATCACGAGGCATGGTAAAGTGGAAAGATATCTTAACAGGTTCCTGGAGGGGACCTGATCCCGTGCTGACATGGGCACGAGGCTCTGTCTTTGTTTTCCCACAGGACCAGCAGGATCCAGTGTGGGTGCCGGAACGTCTAGTGAGGAAGGCAAAAAATGAAGATCATCCTGCCGCTGACGGTGATCTGGCTGGCGATGATGAGAAAGGGAGAAGCAGAGCCGAGATGGGGAATTCTGTCGGTGTTCCCGATTCCGATGCCCGTGATGCGCGAGTTTTTCCTCGCTTCTTTACTACTAATAGCAGCCTGGATCTCCCAGGCCATGAGCCATCTGAAAGAATGGGCGGGCTTAGGAGTGTTGGCTGTTGCCTTAATAGGCGCCCGCGTACTCTGCCTGTTTTGCATATGTCGGATGGTGAAAATGCAGAGACAAGAAAGGGCCCTGGTGGTGCGTGCATTCCAGGCCATTGAGGCTGGTGTTTCTCCACAAGCCTGGCTGATGGCATTAAAGCAGCAATAGAGTTCACCCCATTGCCATATCCACATTCTGAACAGCCCTTGCACCCCAGGAGGTCGCTTGACCTCATTGCACTTGGGATGGGTGTTCAGCATGTGTTGGTACTCAGCTCTTGTACCTGGAGGGCTTAGCCCATTGCACCCAGTAGAGTGAGTGCCATTTCTATTAGCTGTA
>JADRCD010187458.1:0-13164 GCA_019843815.1 Montemys delectorum
CACACACACACACACACACACACACACACACACACACACACACACAGACATAGAGAGAGACACAGAGAGAGAGAGAATGAGAAAGGCTGAATAAATGTAAAAAGGATAATACTAATTTTTCTTCTTACCACTTTACCAAAACTGAATAACTGAATTGATGTCCGTAAACTTGTACACTTGAACAATAGTTACAAAAATGTTATTGAGTGTTTGTGAATGATGTTGAGGAAAGGAGCTACCTTTAAAACTGTCTAGATAGTCCCTGGGAGCTTTGGGGGTTCTGCTGGATAGTACTGATATTCTTCCTATGCAACCCCTTCAGCTCCTACAGGCCTTGCCCTGACTTCTCCATTGGGGTCCCAACGCCCAGTCTGATATTTGGCAGCATAAAATTGCATCTGTACTTGTCAAGCTCTGGCAGAGCCTCTCAGGAGACAGCTATACCAGGCTCCTGTCAGTAAAAGCTTCTCGGCATCAGCAATAGAGTCTGCGTTCAGTGTCTGAAGATGGGATGGATCCCTAAGAGGGGAAGTCTCTGGATGGCCTTTCCTTTTTACAAGAGGAATATGGGATCAATATTTTTGAGGTAGGTGGGTGCCCCCCTCCCTCAACAAGCAGTCATGCCTATCCACTGGATATGGTCCCTACAGGTTTTCTCTCCCCTTTGTTGGATATTTTGGCTAATGTCCTCGCTGTTGGATCCTGGGAACCTCTTGGGTCCCTGGCATCTGGAACTTTCTAGTGACTACCCCCAGTTCTCCTTCCCCCACTGCTACACACCTCCTTTCCAGCTGGATATGTAGCAGAGGATTGCCTTATCAGGCATCACTGGGAGGGAGGCCCCTTGGTCCTGTGCAGGTTCTATGACCCAGAGTAGGGGATTACTAGGGTTCTGAGGCAGGAGTTGGTGGGCAGAAGGGGTACCACCCTCAGAGACAGGAGGGAAGGGGAAGGGAATAGAGAAGTTTTAGACCTGGAAAGGGGGATAACATTTGAAATGTACATAAATAAAAAAGCCAATATAAACGAAAAAAAACCTGTCAAGATGGCTTTTATACTGGTTACTGATATAAGAAGCTAAGAGCAGAGTCACAGAACTCTGGAAGTAACTACTGAAGGAGAAATCCAGGAACTCAGAGAGAGGCAATGTCTTCCATTCTATCATCCACCAGCAACAGGAAAATATGCAAGCAGAAGAATGTTTTTATCTGAATGATCTACACTCTATTTTATGCATGTACTCATATTTAAATCTTATGGAAACTGTGGTTTTTTAATTAGATATTTTCTTTATTTCCATTTCAAATGATATCTCCTTTCCAGTTTCACCTCCAGAAAAAAACAAAACAAAACAAACAAACAAACAAACAAAAACCTGTTCCCTTTCCTCTCCCCCTGCTCACCCACCCATCCACTCCCAAATCCTGGCCCTGGCATTCCCCTATACTAGGGCATAGAACCTTCACAGGACCAAGAACCTCTCCTCCCATTGATGACCAACTTGGCCATCCTCTGCTACATATGCTACTGGAGCTATTAGACCCACCATGTGTACTCTTTGGTTGGTGGTTTAGTCCCTGGGAGCTCTGAGGGTACTAGTTAGCACATATTGTTGTTGGTCCTAAGAGTTTGCAAACCTTTCAGCTCCTTGGGTCCTTTCTCTAGCTCCTTCATTGGAGACACTGTACTCAGTCCAATGAATGGCTGTGAGCCTCTACTTCTGTATTAGTCAGATATTGTTAGATTCTCTCAGGAGACAGCTATATCAGGCTCCTATCAGCCAGCACTTGCTGGCATCCACAAAAGTATCTGTGTTTGGTGATTTAATATGGGAAGGATTGCCAGGTAAAGCAGTGTCTGGATTATCCTTCCTTCAGTCTCTACTCCATAGTTTGTCCCTGCAACTCCTTCCATGGGTATTTTGTTCCCCTTTCTAAGAAGGAACGAAGTATCCACTCTTTGATTTTCCTTCTTCTTGAGTTTCCTGTGGTTTGTGGATTGTATTTTGGGTATTCTGAGCTTCTGGGTATCATTGAGTGTATACCATGTGGAAACTATATTTAATAAGTGAATTTAATAGATTGGAAACTGAAATCAGAGCAATTCAGTGGCTAAATAACTGCTCAATATTTTAAAATGTTTAAAATGTAATTAAATCTAGAAAATATTTTTAATTAGACTTCAAATAACTGTATGATAAAAAATTATAAGTGTAAATATTAGAAGACAAAAATATAGTTTATCAATGATTGGGTTTTTATAATGCTTAAAATCTTGCATGCCATTCCAAGTGGTAAAGTATTCTACTTACTTAATGTATTCCTAAGTAGTACATATAAAAGTTATTTTCATGTAATTTTCCTTGAAATTCTGTGTTATTTGGGCAGATTATATTACATATATTATGCAAAGTTATGATAGAATTAATCATGAAGTCACTTGGATGTATTTTAACCTACGAATATTTATTTTACAATGTAATGATTTGGGTTTCCAGTAGGAATATAATACTTTATTTCTTAGCAAGAAAATATTGTTAGAGTTTGCTTAAAGTTCATTCTTCTGCTTGGAATCACTGTTGTATTAAAATGCTACTGTTTCCAAGTATACAGTTGGATAATGAGTGCACAATACAAACAGTCATTGAGAACTACATGAAGACTGAAAACAAGAAAATTTGAATAACTCCTGATTTAATTATTAAATCATAAAACTTAGCCTTGATACTTGGTGTCAAGAAAGTGAGAGGGCTTCAAAATTAACGTGAAGCTTATTGAGAACTCTTCTTATCATTATCTAATTAAATAGAGGAAAAGAGACAAAAAGTGACCTACGTATAAGAAAGTTGATTAGCAACTAAATGTAGAACAGAGATTAGAGTACTTGCTGACAAATTTAGCAATAAATTCTGAATACAGGCTCATTTTCAGAAAAAAAGTCAAAAGCTTTTAGGACAAGACTTATAACCTGAATTATTAAGTTCCCCCTTATTTCACAAAGTCTGATCATCTAATAAAACTCAAAGCCTAAAAACAAATGTTGGCAGAATAGTTGTAGAAGACAGTTTATACATTGGATTGGATGCTGACCTTTGTCTAAGAATATCTACAATCAGTGACTAAGAGTAAGTGGATTCCCTGCCTCCTGCTTCCTTTTCCTGTCAAGATACCCTGTCTGGGTAGTGAACCATGTCAATTAGTTGACCAGGAAGCATCTAATTCTGTAGAATTGAGACTTGTGATGAATGGGCTGGTGTAGGGGCATGAACTAGAGCAAGCAGCTCTGTTGTCACAGTAAACACAAAGAAAATAACAGAGGTAATTTGTGAGTCTCTTAGAATGTCCAGTAATTCCGACTTCCTTTTCTTTTCTTTTCTTTTCTTTTCTTTTCTTTTCTTTTCTTTTCTTTTCTTTGCTTTGCTTTTCTTTTCTTTTCTCTTATTTTTATTAGATATTTTCTTTATTTACATTACAAATTTTATCTCCTTTCTTCATTTCCCCTCCAACCCCCCAATTCCATCCCCCCAGCCCCTGCTCACTAACCCATCCACTCCTGCTTCCCTGTCCTGACATTCGCGTACACTGGGGCATAGAACCTTCACAAGACCAAAAGCCTCTCCTCTCATTGATGTCCCAAAATATCATCTTCTGATACATATGTATCTGGAGCCATGGGTACTCTTTGGTTGGTGGTTTAGTCCTAGGAGCTCTGAGGGTACTGGTTGGTTCATACTGTTGTTCCTCTTATGGGGCTACAAACCCCTTCAGCTCCTTGGGTCCTTTCTCTAGCTCCTCCAGTGGGGACCCTGTGCTCAGTCCAATGGATGGCTGTGAGCATCTACTTCTATATTTGCCAGGCAATGTCAGAGCATCTCAGGAGACAGCCATATCATGGTCCTGTCAGCATAACTTTCACCTTTGCCTTTCCTCCATCCAACCCCTCCTATGTACTTTTTTATCACTCGAATTTAGTCTCTGGTCTTTGTAAGTCAGTTGTTCTCTCTGTCTCTGTCTCTCTTTGTCTCTGTGTGTCTCTCTCTTTGTCTCTGTCTCTTTCTCTCTCTCATCTCTAAATATATAAGTACAATCTAATATGTCTATATAATATTAGGGCTCATCCTTTGATATTAGATAAGAAATTGGGAACTATTTCCCTTGAAGAAAGCTATGTCTCCCAATTACCACATTCTTTTACTGTGTGTATTTCTTTCTCTAAAGTTGGGAGACCCATGAATTTCTTCTTCCATGTTAACATGTTTGTTCTTCTTCAGGTCTTCTATAGGCAGGAATATTTTTAAGATTTTATGTATGTAGAGTTTAGAAGACAAAATTTTTAGAAGATACAATCTCACAGCAAACTTTCTATTTCTTTTGAATCTTTCATTCCCTCTGGTCTCTTTAGTTTTTTGCCTTTTCTATTACAATGACATTTTTATTTTCTCATCCAATATTGCAAAGAAGGACATTAGATTTCCTTTGAAAGAAGTATCTAGTATTTGTTTCTTAATTGAAATGTGTGAAATATTTTGTATTATGATTATACTATCATATGTTTAGCTAGGTTACTAAGACTCAGCATCTACTTGTCCATGTTATTCAATGGTAGAGAATACTCTGCTCATAGGAGAAGGAAAAGGACACAGGCTACGTGGATGTCTTACATGGTTGATTGACTTCAGTCTGGGTGTGGAATAATTATATGGGTATATAATTCCTACTGTGTGTGGAATCAGGCCTTGAATGGCTTTTTTGATTACCTAAGATCTCATTATAGTTTAATAAATAGGGTTCTGGAGATGCTAATATATAAAGTATTTAGTATTTAGTCCAAAGTGTAAATATTTAGTTCAAGCTTAAGGACCTGAATTAAATTCCCAGTGGTCAGGTCAAATGTGAACCAGGAGATGGAGACAAGTAGATCCATGGAGCTTTTTGCCAGGTAGTATGTTTCTCTTCATATTCAAGTATATATACAAACATATGTGTATCAAACAGATATGAACATACATATAGAGATGCAACACATTGTATTTTAACAGATATTTCCTTTCTTTTTTTCCAAATAAATATATTTTATATATCAAGTACTACAGAATTCACAACATTTCACTAACTATAGATTGGCCTCTGACACATGGAAAAATGATTCATTATCAGGATATTTTACCTTAGAACCTAAAGATATTGCTATATGTGAAAGAATGGATGAGAAGACCACCTTTGCCTTCATTTTCACTATCACTAAATGCTCTTAAACTTTTAATTCTTGTATATACCAATTAGTTGTGAGAAGAAAGAACTTAAACTAATGTGCACATGCTTATGTAGTAGGCTGTATAAATTAATGCAGCTATATCCATAATCCAGATGAGTATATCAGAAGGGAGGAAGGGTAGGAGGGAGACACAGTAAGTGAGAGAGGTGTAGATGTGCAAGCATGAATATCACATCTGTAAGCTAGATTGGTAGTTCAGGAGAAAGAAAAGAGGGAAGAAAAGACATTGGGAGATTGATAAGAAAGGAGGGAAGGAGGGACA
This sequence comes from Montemys delectorum, assembly GCA_019843815.1. Lineage (NCBI taxonomy): Eukaryota > Metazoa > Chordata > Mammalia > Rodentia > Muridae > Montemys > Montemys delectorum. Next base: position 5,537 of record JADRCD010187458.1, read on the forward strand.
AAGGGGCATGAGAGAAAATGGCAGAAAGAACAAAAAAATTAAAAGACAATCAATCATATCAATCATGCTCTCTATTTGGTGCCAGGGACGATCTTATTTGATAACCTGTAAAGATTAGTCCCATGAATTCTGATGTTCAGTCTAGCCATTCCAAATATCGATAAACATGTTTCTCTTGAATTCATTTTGCTGCAATTGTCCCTCTTATGTTACTACAGTTACTGATACTAGTTTCTGGTTTAATGAAAAAAGAATGAATTTACTTTAAGAAACATAACCAATGAACCTTGCTTATTTCAGAGAAATATCTTTTAAGGATGAGATTCCCACTTTGACAGCAGTGATTTGTGAGAAAAATATAAGTATATATGCATGTAAAATATTTATATATGCATATAATATATTCATGTAACAATAATTAATGACAAAAAGGACATGAATTTGAGAAAAACAATGATAGGTATATTTGATGTTCTAGGGGGATAAAAAGGAAGGGAGAATTATAAGAATTATGTAATGTTCTTGATAAAATCATTAAAATAATGTATCACATGACTGTTTAATATGTACGAGCCAATAATAGAGTTTGAGCAAAGTTATTTTACTTCTTTTCTGTAATATTTTCAAACTTCTATGCTGCTGCTAAGTGAACAGTTCAGAAATGAATTTTAAATTAAGTGATCAAACATAAGGTCATTTTAAGATTCCCAAATAGATTTTAATTACATGAACAAATCACACTGAATTAACATAAAAATATAAGTGTGTGAATACAGTCTTTCTTATTTTAAAGAAACTGGGAATTTGATATTGTATTTGTATGAGAGCTTAATATGAAAAAAAAGTTGGCTCTTTAGTGGGATATATGTTCACTCTATTAAAGTATGCTAAATTGTACTTCCCTCTTATGGTGAAAAGAATTGTGCTTAAAAAAAACAAAAATGCCTGATCATAGCTCTTTGGTGATCTTGGGAACTAAGGACTTTTGAAGTTAATCATATAGAATTAGGGTTATTTATTTAATTGGTTCCAGTCTGTTGCAGTGTTTAACAAGCTTGGATAAATGGGCTAATCTTTCAAAATTAGTCTATTAGTCTGGTTATTTTTAAAACTTGTATCTGTTGTAATCAGAAGGTTTTCTAAGGCTTGTGTGTCCAGAATTTTTATACCCACAGCACATGTTACTAGTCATTTGGCTGTTTGCTCTATGAACTTTGTTTTAGCTTAAGGAATTCTTGAACCCTCTCAGACTTCTAGAAAATTAGAACTTCTCTGAACAAAATAATCTCTTATTAGTGACTAAAAGGGACACTCAATTTGTAGCAAATAAACATTTTTAAGTTTTAAATGTATTACTGCTAAACCACCAACCAAAGAGTACACATGGTGGGACTAATGGCTCCAGCAACATATGTATAGCAGAGGGTGACCTAGTTTGGTCATCAAGGGCAGGAGAGGCCTTTGGCCCTGTAAAGGTTCTATGCCCCAGTGTAGGGGATTGCCAGGGCCAGGAAGTGCAAGAAGGGTTGGTGAGCAGGGGGAGGGGGAGAGAACAGGGTTTTTGGGTTTTTTGTTTTGTTTTTATTTTATTTTATTATTTTTCTTTTTTTTTTTTTTGGAGGGGAAACTGGGAAAGGAGATACCGTATGACATGTAAATAAAGAAAATATATACTAAAAAAAGAAAAAAAGAAAAAAGATACTGAAAAAATATATTACTGCAGAAATGTAAAACAATGAATGGTAAATCTAGATAGTACTAGTAATTGACATTGATGGGGGATGTTTTCCTTTATAAGCCTAGTGATTCCCAGGACACTGATTTAAAGAGAGGCTTTACCATTCATTTATTATCAATAATGCTACATTTTTAACCTGTGCCAATTATTTATAACTTAAATAAGCATAAATGATTTTTTATGGTTAACAATTTAGCTTTTGTATCACAAAGTCAATCACAAAACCTTTACAAAATGAACAAAAGAGAATAGCTTATAGACTCTCACCTTTGGGTCAGAAACAATAATCAAATGAGCGTTTCAGTAATGGAGAAAGATTCCAAGCATGTGCCTAATGACTTGTGATCTCAAAGTTGACCCGTCACCTTTTCCTCCATCTACCAACTTCCTTTGACCTCCTCTCAACAGCACCAACTCCTGCTCTTGCTCATTCTTTGCCAATTATTCCCCTTTTCTTAATCTTCTGAAGTCATCTGCAACTCTGTAATTTTCCCAAATTCTACACACAGGTGAAGTATTTACAAAATACACTTGTACTTCATGCTCATGGGTTCTGATGAGGCTTCAGATAAAGATGTTACCTCATTTTGATTCTGTGACAGATATAATATAATGAAATAAATGAATGTTTTTCCTAAATTGGTTATTTTAACTCTACCAGATAAAAAACACGCATCCAATCCTGGACTCATTCCAGCAGAGTGCCTTGAAAGATGAAACATATTAACATTTAAAAAAATATTCAGACCTCTGCTAATTCTAAATTGAGTTCAATAAGGGCAAATTTAAATAACAAATGCTTGCATAATAACCTTGATAGAGCAAGATAATCCAGAAGTTCTGAATTAACTTTAATTCAAAGTTAAATTAACTTAATGAATAAATAAATAAATATTAAAAAGAAAATGTATGCTGAATCCTCAAGATTTTAATTTTGTTTTGTTTGTTTGTCTTGTTTTGAAGCAGAGTTCATGCATACAAAATTGAGCTTAAATATACCATATATGTGTTGGTGATCTTGGACTTTATCCTTCTTCATCAACACCTTTATTGCTCTGACTCTTGTGACCTCAAAGCTGTGCCATCATGCTTGGTTTGTCAGAGCTGAACACCAAACCCAGAATTCCCTTTATGTGGTAAGCACTCTGTCAACAGATTCACAACCCCAGTACATAATCTTCACTTATTATATTGCTTTATTGTATATGTAGAGCTTTATATTTTTCCTTGGAGTAGTAAGAATGCTGCAGCACATTTTACATCTATAGCTTGTACGTGTCATAATTTCTACAGAAACAATTTTTTGAAATTGGAATGTTGAATGCTTTTGGTAGTTACACACATGAATTACAACATAAATTAATTAATGGGATGTCTTTCCATATTTATTTTCTCTAAAATGTATTATTGAATATGTGACATTAAAATTTCAAATATAATAATTTTTATAATTATGAAGTCTCTTCAATCATGTGACTTACAATTACTGAAGAACAGTTGCATAAAGCTTCTGAACTCTGCTACAGATATCCCTTGAGGTTGTAGATTTGAGGAAGTGGACCTGCTGTTTTTGTGGAAAGTCTTCTTCATTTATCCCAAGCAAAGCTTAAGAAGAAATAGACTCTCTAAACTGATAGGTTATCCAATACAATTTGAAAGCAAGTTGTAGAGCCTTAAAAAGCACTTGGTAAACTATTTTTATAGTATACTATTTAACAATAGATTAACTGTTATGTTTAGAGTAATTGCTTATAAAGCAAAAGATACATTCTCAAACTGGAAAGCAGCTTTTCTAAATGCAGTTTCCCAGGAAACATAGTACCATAGTGCTTCTCCTCATTCTTGTCCAAAACAATCCTTTTCTTAAAATGTGCCCTCAAAGGATACCAGGGGGAAAGAGGACAATCTAAACCATAGTATAAACTGTAAGAAACCCTTGTATAAAAGTATTCTGGGTCCCATCTACTTCTGCACACACTTGAAGACTCAAAGAATCACTACTATCATTATTGTCAGTTCACAATTTATCACCATCATCACCACCATCATCACCAACATCACTATCACCACCACCACCATCACACTACCCCCGCTACCATCACCACCATCATTACAATCACTACTGTCACCACCATCACTATTACCACCATCACAACCTTCATATCTTCACTATCATCATTACCACTTTCATTATCATCATTACCATCACCACTACCATCACCAACTTCACCAACATCACTACCACCACCATCACCACTTTCACCATCATCAGTATCACCACCATAACCATCATCCCTCCTTCACCACGATCATTACCACCATCACAATCATCATCATCATCATCATCACCACCATAGTCACCCCATCGCTATCGTTACCACCATCATCATTGCTACTATTGCCATCATCACATCATCGCATGCACACTCCAGGAGGCTTAAACTTGTCTCAGTCAATTATTTAGAAAAGTTTAACAATTTGTCCTGGTGAATGCTGAAATCTCAAATAACAGATTATCATCATTCTAAACACTCAGGGCTAAGGTGCCAGAAAATTCCAGGTGATAAGGACTTTTCTAGATGTAAACAATGCCTATTTTGCTATATCCTCATGTACTATGTATATGAAGAGGTGTATACAAGAGATTTCAATTTCTTTCCTTGCAATGAAGATAAAATATAATCCAACTTGGGATCTATATGTGATATCAATGCTTCTCAGTGACCTCAGCTGCAAATGCCATCAGGTAAGGAAATAATTTTCTGTGTGTGAAGACAAAAAAGTTGTTTAATACTAATAGTACTAATTTTGCTAAGTGTCTTGGAGTTAGTATTTGAATCTAGCTTTTAAAAAGATTAACCAGAATTTAAAAATGAGCATAGTGATCAAATATATTAATATTAATATTTATGTTGCTTTAGAAAATCATGCACAAATAAGTATTAACTTCAACTAATTACATATAAAACTTCAATCTGTAAATTTATGCATATATATGAAAAATAACTTAATGAAATTAAATATAATTTAAGGTGTGGCAATAGGGACATTTCATTGTCATTATCAGCATTAATTATAGAGATATTGTATGCCATATTTTTTAGAAGATAGAGATGCATATTGTTATGAATAATTTCTAGGGTTTATTTTATAGAGTTAAAATTAACAAACATTTGTAATAAAAATCATTTAAAACAGAAATCATTAGATAGATAGATAGATAGATAGATAGATACATACGTACATACATACATACATACGTACATACATACATACTTTCATTGGAGTGTTTCTTTATCATCTAAACAGGCATATGTAAACAGACAAAAACACAAATATATGCATGGGCATGAAGATTAACGGTCATTTTGTATAATAAAATGTTGCTTATTTTATTTGTCTAGCCACCTGTTAATCACTCAGTTTTAATCTAAGGTACAGTTTCACATATTTTAACAGAGCTTAACATTTATTTTAAGTTCTTTTTTTAATTTTTTAAATTTTATTTATTTATTTATTTTAAGATTTATTTATTTTATGTATATGAGTACACCATTGTTCTCTTCAGACACACCAGAAGAGGGCATCAGATCCCATTACAGATGGTTGTGAGCCACCATGTGGTTGCTGGGAATTGAACTCAGGACCTCTGCAAGAGCAATTGGTGCTCTTAACCGCTGAGCCATCTCTCCAGCCCTATTTTAAGTTCTTATTTTTTCTCAAGAAATCACTTTATCAAATGTTTCATAAATGTTTTATTTTCTAGCTTTTAATGTATATCACAACATAAGTATTTACAAACATCAGCTTTAAATGCCTATCATATGTCATTGCTATTTTTCTTTATTTCTCTTTATACACACTCACACACATTTGCAGCTTGAGATATTATTGAATTAATAAATGTCTGATGCTTCTCTTCTCCCTCCTCAAAGCTAGTCTTTTAAACATTAAGTGGCTTCCTGCCCTCACAGAGGAAGACTCTCACTGATTCCCAAAGTTATAGCTGACCAAACTTTGGGTATTTTCATCATTATTCCTTGGTCTTTTTAGACTGTCAAAATCATTGAATTCCTCAGAATCTTTAGTCAGCTTTTGCTTTGTGTGAAATAATAGTCTTGCATCTCTTTAAATAGCCACATACTTTTTTCATTTTTGCCCTTGTGTTTACGTATACTACGTTGTTAATGATATTTAGTAGGGAAAAGTGCAGCCAAGCAATGGATAAGAATGTTCCAGGTTAAACTCAGGCTCCCACAGGCCCCCACCCCCATTCCATCATGCCAGGGACACTTGGAAATGCACAAAGGTACTCTCTTCTCTTCCCTGTATCCTGAAAGATGCAAAGTGGAACAGAGAAAATATTTGAATGATAAATGGAAGGAAGGAAGAGGGGAGGATGGCAGGAAGAAAGGCAGGAATGCAGGAATGCATGGCAAAGGAAAGAAAGAAGGAAGAAAGGAAGAGTGAGGGAGGGAGAAGAGACTGGGAGAGGGAGATGGGGGGAGGAATGAGAGAAGGATGGAGAGAAGGAGAAAAAAGGAAAGGAAGGAAAGGTGAAGGAGGGAGCACAGAAGGATAAGGAAGAAAAAAGGAAAGGAAGGGGAGAAGAGGAGGAAGAAGAGAGGGTTGAAGGGGAAAAGGAAGGAAAGAAAGAAGGAAGCATTTATAGAGCATAACTGTTCTCCACAAGTATGATGTATATGATGTGCCCAATTATGATAAAAGAAAAGGACAAGTCTGTGGCACTGTAGTCCCTAAGGTTAGAAATGAATTTAAGGAGTCTACAGATCTGGCTTAGTGGTGAAGGAGATTACTGCTCTAACAGAGGATGCAGTTTGGTTCCTAGCACCCATGTATAGAAGACCACAACAGCTGTAACTTCAATTCTGAATGATACAATCTCTTATAGCCTCCTTGAATCTGTATTCACTTTCCTGTGCCCCATACCAATAGATAGATAGATACATGTACTAGAAGGTTGCTTTTCCTGGACTCGATGATGAGAGTCACAGAAACTTGATGATATAGGGCAAATGGGTGTTTGTTAGGGGACTGGCTATTTCTGTTTCCAGAAGTCATTCTCCTATACCCTGAGTAAGTTCCTGAGAGAAGTTGTCAAAACAGAACAAGCTCACCTCTCACTACCCTCTAGCTTCTTATGTCACCAAATAGCTTTTCCTCCTTCCTTCCTCCATCATCACCATGATGCCCTCTTCAATGAGGTCACACTCCACAGGACTTTTAGTGGGCTAGGGCTATTAAATTGTATTTAAGCCTCTCTAACTGAACTGCACAAATCTCTTAAACATTGAAAGACTGATTGGGTTTACTCATAAGAACAACAGCATAAATAAAAATCACATAAATACACAAATTTGGCAATTACATTGCACTGATGATCTGGAAGCATTTTCTACTCACTGCCCTGGATGGTATTACTTTAAATACCCTGATTGTAGCTGTACATATTAAGGAAAGTTGGTCTGTTGACTCAAATGTGAAATAAATAGGTCACTATCTTTATTCCAGCCCTTCTCAGTCACACCACAAGGCAAAGAACTTCCATACATTTATTCCAGTAACATTCTCATACCTGTTTAGTATTTTGATTATTTCTAAATATTTAAATAGTGGATAATTAGCAACTGTCATTTTTATGGTAGGGGATACAGATAAGACTACTCAGTAATGAGTGTACTAGCTGTGGACCAAAGCAATCATCATGGCTGCGTGGGTACCCCAAATACTGAATCCTTGATCATTCATTTGGTTTCTTCTACAATATGATGGCTTGATATTCCATGTACTCTTTTTTCCCTCAGAGATTTCTTGGTGCTTATTATTTTAAGATATTCTTTTTTTTTTCAAGACAGAGTTTCTCTGTGTA
>JADRCD010187459.1:9028-19505 GCA_019843815.1 Montemys delectorum
ACCTCGAACTCAGAAATCCTCCTGCCTCTGCTTCCCAAGTGCTGGGAAAGGCATGCGCCGCCACCACCACCTGGCATCTACTTTCAATGGCTTATCGTGTCCTGCTGACTTAGAGTAAGGGCTCTTTCTTTCCTAACTTTCTTCTTTCTTCCTTCCTTCCTTCCTTCCTTCCTCCTTCCTTCCTCCTTCCTCCCTTCCTTCCTTCCTTCCTTCCTTCCTTCCTTCCTTCCTTCCTTCCTCTTCCTTTCCCTCTTTGTTTCTTTCTTCCTCTCTCTCTCTCTCTCTCTCTCTCTCTCTCTCTCTCTCTCTCTCTCTCTCTCTTTTTCATCCTAAATGTTGTCCCCCCTGTCCAACCTCAAAGAGTTTCTCCTCCCATCCTGTCTCCCCTTAGCCTCTGAGAGGGCAGCACCCCCACCCCCCCCCCCCCCCCCACACTGATGCATCAAGTCTCTGCAGGATTAGACATATTCTTTTCCACTGAGGCCAGACATGTCAACTCTCTGCTACATACATGTCAGGGGCCTTGGACCAGCCCTGTATGTTCTTTGGTTGGTGGCTCATTCTCTGGAGTTCTCAGGAGTTCTGGTTAGCTGACACTGTTGGTCTTCCTGCCTGGCTGCCATCTCCTGGAGCAAGGGTTCTTAATGTTTATCAAGAGATCCAGGACAATTCTCAAGAGTACACAGGAGAATAAGAGACTTGTAGAGTTAATGGCATTGAACTACAGAGATAATATGTTTGCACTCTGGACCAAGACTACCTGAGCTCAGAGTTCGACCCCGAGGTTCTTCCAACTGTTGGCCACGTACTTTGAACACGTTCATGGGCCTCTTACTACAAGAGGAGCCTTTCATCTTCCTTCGAAGGGCAATAAGGGGTTCAGTGAGATTAGATGAGATGCGACAAAGCTCTCCGTGCAGAGCAGCCATTTGGCAAGTGCTCCATCATGTTCTCTCCTGTGGGTGTTGAGAGGGCTTCTTCAAGGGTCTGAACTGAGGATGAAGATCTCCCTCAGGAGCTTTGATTGCTACCTTGAAAATGTACTTTGAGTGTCATTAGCCTTTTGAGCTATCTGATAAACAGGATGTTATGGAATTCCAACAGCCGTGAGAGCCCTGGTAAGAGAGAATCTGAGGGTACTTTGCCCCCTCTTCATATCTCAGCCGAGGACAAACTTCAGTGTCCGTTCTGCCATGTGGGAAGCTAAAGTTCAGCCCTCGAAGTCCTCACTGTGACAGCTGTACCTGCTAGTTGGTGAACTCTGGGGCATGCCTCCCCAGCTCCTTCCTTTCTGGCCCATCATTGCTGAGTTGACATGAATTGTCTCATCTACAGCTCTAACACTGCTTCTGTTTGCTCTTGAGCTGTTCTGCCTGACTTGGACAGCATTCAGCCTAAGACCTTTCTTATCTACGTGTTTCACATCTCTTAGGCATTACGAGCACCTCATGTCATCATCATCTTCCTTCTCTCCTCCTTTCTCTTTCACTTCTTCTTTCTCCTTCTTGGTCCTTCTATGCTGGGATCCCAATGCCGAGGGAACTCTTGCCGTTGTGACTTCCTTCCCAGCCCATGCCATCTTTGCCCAAACTTCTTGGAGGAAGCATTATTTTATGGAAATTCTACAATCTGAACCAAACAAAATATTTTAAAACAGAGAACCTTAAATCTTAAGAGCATTCTTTCTAGATTCTGAGACCAGAATCTTATTAAAAGAAGAAATTTCAGTTTTCCTTTATGACTTATTAGGTTCAGTCTTGTATAGAGTCTTGAAATAACCTCTATAGTTAAAAAAAAATGTTGCAATGTTGGAAGAGAGTAAAAATTTTAAATACCACTTGATGCAATGCCAGATTATTAAAAGACAACACGGAAATCACTGTATGCTAGAAATTATTATACAATATCCTAAAAATATTTTTAAAATATGTTTGTCTTCCTTCCCTACACCATCATACCCTGATCTCCAAGGTATAAGATCTCCAGGAGGTGGCATGTCCTATCCAGGCTTTACTTTCTCATTCAGGAAAATTGCAGCTTTTGTTCACGTGATTTTGAGAGTCAAATAAAGTACTCATCATGGCGACTGACTCCCATCTATTGATTTAAATGTCCGAAACTCTTGTTGACAGTCACACCTCACGAGAAGGTAGCTTGGAAGAGTTACAGACTAGGAAATGCTGTGTGCACATGCCTGCTTTTCCCTGCCTTCAACTCCTGAGAAAAGCTGTTTTCTATTTATGGAGTAGTCCCATGCCTTAGCCTAAGAGGTAGAAAGCTAGCTGTTCCCAGGCTGTGTTACAGGAGTCTGGAATGTTCACATCCGACATTCCAGAACTATGGCGTATTGAATATGTGGGTCCTTTGTGGAGAAGAAGGCACACAAAGCCTGTCAGAGCATGACACCGAGGAGTGTGTCAGAATCGAGGCTGTTGGTCGGTCACCTCACATCTCAAGGACCTCAACCGGGAATGGCCTAAAAGAATGAAGGTTTGCCCTTTTAGTGGCTGCTGGATGGCTCCATTGAGAGGTATTTTAAAGACCATTGTATTATAAAATATATGGCTATGGGTACTGTAAAGAAGCCTTGTCTAGCCATGGTGTTTGAGGGGACATGCCAGAGACAGTGGTTCATCGAGAGATGGTGCCAGAGACAGTGGTTCATCGAGAGATGGTGCCAGGGCTGGGAGAGATGGTGCCAGGGCTGGGAGAGATGGTGCCAGGGCTGGGAGAGATGGTGCCAGGGCTGGGTGAGAAGGTGCCAGGGCTGGGAGAGATGGTGCAATGGAAAAGCACTTGCTTTTCAGACACACAGCACACACACAAATGCCAGGTGGACATAGTGACCTACCTGTAATCCCAGCACTTGTCAGGGTTGAAATGGGGGGATTGCCTGCCAAGCAAGCTGAGTAGGTGGACTAGCCAGAGAGCTGTGGGCAAGGAGAGACTCTGTCTCAATAAGTAAGGCAGAGCACAATCAAGGAAAATGCCAAATATCAGTCTGTGATACCACCACATGTTGTAAACATAACCTGCAAACACACCTTCAGGGACACATACCATATACACATATGCAATATAGATAATATATATTAATGCTAATACTATATAATGTATGACTTATACAAAGTATAATGGTATACCATAAAACATTATATAAAATATACACATTAAGAGATAGATAGATGATGTGGCCTGCCAGAGCATTAGCGACCCAGACTCCAGGGTTTTCACCATAGGTCAGCATAGCACCTTTTGGTGTCTCTGATGCCCTTGAGGATGAAGTTGATTAATGAAGTTAAGCCACTGATGGCCAATCCTGCCCATACTCATTCTCACTTGGGTCGTCCTGTCCTTACGCTTTGTGACTTTGAGTTAGGTCTATGTAAAGGCGGCGTGAACAGTCAGTGGCAGGACTCCTGCTCAGCCAAAGCCTCCTTCTGGGACTCAGCTAGCTGGCCGATGTCTCCAAAAGCATGAGTTCACATCTAGGTCAAACTTGGTCATCCCTAATACAGCCTCTGTAGATATTGAGCATCTGGTCCTATTCAAAGCAGGGTTGACACAAACATGAATCTAGGGTGGCCCCAGAACAATAGCACCCCCATATCACCTGACACTGATATAAATACAGATTTTCAGGCTCCAGCTCCTCCTTACTGAATCAAAAAACCATGGTGCAAGTCCAGACAATGGTGTTGTAACATTCCCTCTAGGGGATTGTGACATGCACTAAAGTTTAGAAACCATGGCTTGGTGCATCTCACTCTCTGGAGAATGTGGTATCAGGAGGTGTTCAAGAGGTAGTTTGCTGACCAGCATACCTTGGCTCTGGTCCAGTCAGGTAGCACTAATGCCCGAGGTTCTCATGGGGCTCTCCAGAGCCTCTTAGGAGCCTTTTTCTTTCTGGTAGTAAGGAAACTGAGGTTGGGGCTCTTTGGGAAGAGATGACCTTTGAGGTCCAAGCACATAAGACCTGGATGCAAACCTGACCCGAGAAGACCCCTGAGTTATTAACTTGCTAACCCCGCACAGAATCAAGCAGGAAGTGGTGCTAATGCCTGACTTTGACATTGGTCTCCAGACCAGGTACAGTAAGAAATAAGCCTTTCTAGACACTTCTACAGGCTTGGTACACAGAAAGCACTCAAGCTTTGCAGACTCTCCAGTGGCTAGCTATACATTGACCAGTGGGGCAGCATTACAGAGAGACCAAACACAGATGCGCATCTGTGACCCTGCCTCGGGCCTAGGTTGTCTGCTACCTGGTTGTAAGGTTTTAGTGTCCCCTTGAAAAGGGTTCATTGTCCTCCTGCGGGAAGGAAAAGTTTTGCCTGGTTTCAGAGCCTCTCACCTCTCTTTTCCTATTCTGACTAGGGGTGCTACCTTTGTAGTCTTAATGATTTAGTAACAGTGTGTAGTGACAGTGCCTTCCACATGGATAGAAGGAAGAAGCTAGGCTGAGCCATGAGGCAACAGCCTCTGGTGTCTCACTCGGGGCAAGGAGAGCTGCCTGGCCCTGTGACCCTGCACTCTCTGGGCACTTTGGCTTGTCTTTTGACTCACGTTCCGGACTTCAGACTATCTCTGCTTGGTTGTTTGCTTTGGAATCCTGGAATGTCCTGGCTTTCCTAGAAGGCTCATCTCCAAACACAAACTTCTACTCAGTCCAGATCTTTTTGTTTTTTAAGATATTTTCTTTATTTACATTTCAAATGATATTTCTTCCTCTGGTTACCCCTCTGAAAAAAAATATGAAAAACAAAAACAAAAAACAAATCCTGTTTTCTCCTCCCTCCCCCTGCTCACCAACCTACCCTCTCCCACTTCCTGGCCCTGGCATTCCCCTACACTGGGGCATAAACCTCTCCTGCCCTTGATGACGGACTAGGCCATCCTCTGCTATACATATGCTGCTGGAGCCATGAGTCCCACCATGTGTGCTCTTTGGTTGATGATTTAGTCCCTGGGAGCTCTGAGGGTACTAGTTAGTTCATATTGTTGTTCATCCTAAGGGGCTGCAAACCCTTCAGCTCCTTCGGTCCTTTCTCTAGCTCCTTCATTGGGGACCCTATGCTCAGTCCAATGGATGGCTGTGAGTCTCGACTTCTGTGTTAGTCAGGCACTGTCAGAGCCTCTCAGGAGACAGCTATATCAGGCTCCTGTCAGCCAGCACTTGCTGACATCCACAATAGTGTATGGGTTTGATGATTGAATATGGAAAGGATTCCCAGGTGGAACAGTCTCTGGATTGTCCTTCCTTCAGTCTCTGCTCCATAGTTTGTCTCTGCAACTCCTTAGATGGCTATTTTGTTCCCCCTTCTAAAAAGGAACGAAGCATCCACACTTTGGTCTTCTTCTTGAGTTTCTTGTGGTTTGTGAATTGTATTTTGGATATTCTGAGCTTCTGGGCTAATATCCACTTATTAGTGAGTGCAGGCCATGTGTGTTCTTTTGTGATTGGGTTACCTCACTCAGGATGATATTCTCCAGATCCATCCATTTCTAAGAATTTCATAAATTCATTGTTTTTAATGGCTTAGTACTCCATTGTGTAGATGCACCACATTTTCTGTGTCCATTCCTCTGTTGAGGGACATTTGGGTTGTTTCTAGTTTTTGGCTATTATAAATAAGGCTGCTATAAACATAGTGGAGCATGTGTCCTTATTACATGTTAGAGCATCTTCTGGGTATATGCCCAAGAGTGATATAGCTGGGTCCTCTGGTAGTACTATGTCCAATTTCCTGAGGAACCGCCACACTGATTTCCAGAGTGGTTGTACTACAGAGCAATTGTAATAAAAACTGCATGGTATTGGTACAATGACAGGCAAGCGGATCAATGGAATAGAACTGAAGACCCAGAAATGAACCCACACACCTATGGTCACTTGATCTTTGACAAAGGAGCTAAAACCATCCAGTGGGAAAAGGTTAGCATTTTCTACAAACGGTGCTGGCTCAACTGGCGGTTAACATGTAGAAGAACACAAATCGATCCATTCCTATCTCCTTGTAGAAAGCTCAAGTCCAAGTGGATCAGGGACCTCCATATAAAACCAGATACACTGAACTAATAGAAAAGAAAGTGTGGAAGAGCCTGGAGCACATAGGCACAGGGGAAAATTTCCTGAACAGAACACCAATGGCTCAAGCTCTAAGATCAAGAATTGACAAATGGGACCTCATAAAATTACAAAGCTTATGTAAGGCAAAAGACACTGTCAATAGGACAAAATGGCGACCAAAAGATTGGGAAAAGATCTTTACCAATCTTATATCCAATAGAGGGCTAATATCCAATATATACAAAGAACTCAAGAAGTTAGACTCCAGAGAATCTAATAACCCTATTAAAAAATGGGGTACAGAGCTAAACAAAGAATTCTCAACTGAGGAATACCAAATGGTTGAGAAGCACCTAAAGAAATGTTCAACATCCTTAGTCATCAGGGAAATGCAAATCAAAACAACCCTGAGATTCCACCTCACACCAGTCAGAATGGCTAAGATCAAAAACTCAGGAGACAGCAGATGCTAGTGAGGATGTGGAGAAAGAGGAACACTACTTCATTGCTGGTGGAATTGCAAGCTGGTGCAACCACTCAGCCCAGATCTTAAAGCCACAGACCAAGTTGGTGTGAGTGACTTCCCCATTTCCTGAAGTGAAGGTGCACTTTCTCTGCCTTATTGTCTAGTTGAGCCTCTTCCTGTCTCAGACCCAAAGATGGTGAGGAAAAAAAAAAACAAAACAACAACAACAACAACAAAAAACAAAACTCCTATGCAAAGCCACATGCATGCCAACTCCTTCCCCTAAAGTCTGGCCTTTCTAAAGTTCTACCCCACTCAATGAGCCAATTGCTCTATTTTTTTCCCCCTCTTAAGTCCATTGCCTAACAATCTCATTTAACCTTTTGCCAAATTCTCCACTTGTCAGAGGTGACTCTGAGTGAGCAGGTAACGTCTACCTTTGCACCTCTATCGCAACAGGTCCAAAGGTTCCAGAGGAGCTGGCAGGACACTCAGAACAAGATCCAGTGGCTTCAGATGTGCCTAGTCTTGGAGCGTGGAAAGGCAGAGGCAGCTGATGTGGTGCTGAACCAACAGCACGCTGCAAGAGGAGCCATTCCTCAACCCAGCCACTGTGACCATTCTCAAGAGGTGAGGTGCCTTCTCTGGCCTGAGATAGTGGGACTAGAGAGATATGGGGGAGAAGGTGGGTGTGTATTCATCTTCAACCTGACTAAAGCTCTTTCATAATGGGTGATAATCTCATCCGATTTGTGTGGGAGGCAAAGAAAGATATCAATTTGAAAGGGAAACATTTGAGCCACTAGGATCTTAGAAGAGAAAAATAAAAAGAATTGGAAAAGAGTGTGAATCCCACTGTTTAAAGGGCGTAATGCCTGTTTTTTTAAAGGGTAAAGATGGAGCAAGGATGTAGGTTTCCTTCATCTTCCATTCAGAAATTCTTAGAGGAGCCACTTACCAATTGCTGATGTCCAGGAAGGGGAGGAAGGAGTTCTCGGTTGTGACACTATTAGGGTCTGAAAAGCATCCTCCGGCAGGGCATGCGTTGGCACTGGGAGCATCTGCTGTAAGGGAGGTAGTACTAGCCTCCATCTTTGGATGTGTCTCTGAGTTGTTAAGCATGGCTTGGCTAGAACATGGTATAGCTGTAACTGACATAGGTCAGTCTGTCTCTATGGTCTGTCCCACAGTATAGAAATCTTGGACGATAACAGAATTCTCCCCATGTGGGAAATATTTAGAGTGTCATTACCATGCAGTGGAACTGGATACAAAGACAACCCAGCAAGATCTTAGAATGACCCAGTCCTTGCTGAAACCGACACTAAGTTCTAGAGATCAGTGACATCAAAAACAACGACAATACTAGTTGGTGTCTTCTAATCCTGCCTGCGATGGGAGATGGGATAAGACAGGACTTAGAAACCAGGGATAGATACTCCAGGGACTGAGGCTTGGCATCCACTCCCCCACCTAAGGTCCTCTTTGGGGTGAAGGATGGGGGGGCGGCGGGGGGGGGGAGGTGGAAGAAAAGTCTCCTGGGAAGCTGAAGTCTAAAATTAAACAAAAGCTAGAGGCACCTCTGTCTGTCCTTCCAGGGGATCAGACCTGCAGGTTTCTGAGATGTGGCACCCTTTTGTTTTCCCTGGTCTTTCCAGTAGGGGTGGGTGGGGGTGGGGTGCTCTCTACAGGAAGAAGGAATCCTAAGGTAGCTAGCACTCTAGTGAAGAGCCGGTCTTTACCTTGAACTTCCTGCAGATCCTCGGAGGGATCAAGGCTGGGAAAGGGCTACTTGATTCTGCCTGTCTGTGAGGTTGCAGCAGGAGTCGGGAGAGGCAGGGGGCAGAGCCTGTCATCTCTCTTCCAATTCTGAGGTCTCCCTGTGTCCCCGGGAGAGCAGAACCTCAAAGAGTGATCAAATAAGACAACTGTGAACCTGGGTAACGCTGAGGTGTGAGGGGGGTCACCGAACACATTTCATCCTTAACTTGGCGGGGTGAGATCCGGAGCTGGTGTGTTGGCGGAAAGGGAGCCACGTCAATTGAATGGCTCGCTGCCCCCGTGGTTCCTGGCTTATTTATCTATTCTGTTGTCTCTGCGAGGTGCGCCTGGCTTTCTGAGGCGGGGAGGTATGGGGACTGGGGAAAGGAGCTACGCAGAGAAAGGCACAGTCGTGTTGCATCTGACCTAAGGGCGGAGGTCCCTCTAGCTGGACTTTCCTGTCCTGCGAACGCAGCGGGGAACAACGTCACCTCCGTTTCTCTGGCAGTGAACCCAGGGCCACCTCAACTCGTTTTCATTTGGATTTTCGTCTTGGAGGAGAGCTCGTGGGATCAGCGGGAGCAGGTGGACTGTGTTGATGCAAAGGTGGCTCGTGTTTCAGGCCCTCGGGATTGAGGTTAAAGGCTTTGAAAACCGGCTAGGGTAGCTTTGTCTCCTCCTAGTCAAAAGCGCTTCCACTTTCAGTTGTGAAAGAGGAAAAAAAAAAAAAAGCCAAACCAGGAAGTGAAGTCCCCAGCACCAGCATGTCAGAAAGCCCGGCTATGGCCTGGCTGGGACAGATCAGGGCAGGGCAGAAGTGGGACCACTAGCCAGGCTGCCTGCCTGCCTGCATGGACGCTCTGAAGCCACCCTGCCCGCGGAGAAGCCCGGGGTGAGGAAGGGAGGACCGGGGCTCTCCTGCCAGCAAGAAACCGGAGCCAGAAAGCCCCACTCCGAAGCTCCAAGGCGTGCGGCCCTTCCCAGGGTAAGGGATCTGGAGCCGGGTGTGATCCTGGGATGGGGCTCCTGCTCGTGACAGAGGCATCCCGAACTGCCTCCGAACTGCCTCCTCCCTGCCCACTTCAGGAAGCTGCTTGGAATTCACAGCTCCCTGTGCCTCCACGTGTGTGCGCCATGCTCTCTTTGCCTGGGAGTGGAGGGCTCCTCTGTATCAGGAGGGGTGAGGGGAAGGAGGAAGAGGACGCAGGGAGGGACTTTCTCTTCTTAGGGGGTGGAATACAAGCAGAGACCTTTTTGCGGACCTGAGCACGCGGCGTGGCGGCGTAGCTCCCTGGGGTGGGCTGGGGGTTTAACCTTGATTTCACTGAGTTTTGACTCCCTCTGATGGTGGTAAGAGCTGAGGAATCAGTCCAGGGAGTTGGAGAGACAGGCCGAATGAAGCTGGATCTCTTTTCAGAGCTATAAGCACTGGTTGGATCTAAGATGTTCTTGAAGGGTTTTGGAAGAGTACGCCTTGAAAAGGGGCTCCATGACTGGGCTTTGAAACCTCGTGTGGTATCGCCCCTCCCCCTCCCCCTTGACAGTCTAGTCTGAATGGCAGGATTGAATCTAAACTTCCTACTTACAGTTGATTGGTGCCTTGTAAGAGGCAGGGTCTAAAATAAAATAAAGCATTGGTCAGGTTTAAAAACTGGAGATAGAAGCAGTAGATTCTGATCCCGCCCTTTGTGTGCACATGGCAGCTATTTCAGGTAATTTTAGAATTCACCTTGGAATAAAATCTTGTGAGCATCACTCATGTGCCTGTCTCTACTGATGAAAGGCACAAAAGCCTAAATAAAGCAATAGCTGTAAATGCAGGCGGGTTGAGAAAGCAGGTAGCTGGTGTATTGTTGGTGTTGGAGATACTAGTTCGTATAGCCCAGAGAAGCATTTTCAGTTTAATTAAAAAAAAATACTGTCCGGATAAAACGAGATTTCAGCCAAGTTATATTATAAATTTACTTTGTCTTTTGAAATTGACTTTCACTCTACTTTTTAGGCAGACAGGGCTGGCCATCTGCCTGTCTCAGCTGTCCAAGTGCTGGGATTATATGCCCTGGTATATGCCAGTTCTTTAGGGCAAGGACACCTTCCACAATATCAGTGTGCCTCTGTGCACCTCAGTGCTATATCCCATCACAGCGAGGAAGCAGGTCCTGGGAGGGTGTGCTACATCC
>JADRCD010187459.1:19515-34546 GCA_019843815.1 Montemys delectorum
ACATCCCATCACAGCGAGGAAGCAGGTCCTGGGAGGGTGTGCTACAGAAGGACAGAGAACTTCGTCCAGTACCAGCGCATAGTAGATATCATATTTGAGCAAGACAGTGTTTTGAGGTGGATAGCTTCTCTATGTAATGGTTAAGAAAATAGTGTCCGAGAGGTAACACCCTACCTCCCCAGGTTCACAAGGCAAGCAGGTTGTCAAGTGTACTGGAACAGTAAGCAGTCTGACCTCTCAAAAATAAAATATTTACAGTTTTATTTTTAAAGCCCATTCTTCACTCACTTGAAGGATAAAGTCTTTCTTTGGATAGCCCAAATTTAAAGCCCATTCTTCACTCACTCGTAGGATAAAGCCTTTCTTTGGATAGCCCAAAACTTGAGCTTGTAAAAAGATGTCCCTGTGTGACGTTCAAGGTACCAGATTGAGCTCATATGGTCATCCCTATTTGAGATATTTCTGGAACTTGGAATATGAAAATGCTGTCGTCGTCGTTGTCGTTGGGGAAGCACTATGCTGGGAATCTTATTGGGGCTTTTATTTTGACTTTCAATAAAACCCTATGGAGTAAATTCTTGATAGAAAAGTGAGGCTTTGAAAGAAAGACACCCAACACATCATGGATGGTTGGATGTGGAATCTGAACTTGGGCTCACTTCGTTCTGAGGGCAATCTATTCTTCAACATCTGATGAATCTCGCTTCATGCCTCATGCGCGTGGGTCAAAGAATAAGAAACTGGCAGACGTTTACTCTTCTGAAAATCTTCCCAACTCAAATCTGTGAAGACAAAATGTAGACAGACTAGTGGTCAGGGGCTGGGAGGACGGTGGGAGGGGTGGTGACTGCCTCACATGCTCAGGGGTTCCTTTCAGTATGACGAAATGTTTTGGAATTAAATAGATGAGTCAGTGGCATATCATGGTGAATGTGCTAGAGGGTTCACTTTAGAATGTTTAATTTTTTAAAAGGGAGTTCATCAGGCAGATGAGCTCCCAGGCCCAGGATCAGCTGCAGTTTAAAAATCAAGAGTGCATTACCTGTTACTCTGTCGGGTACTCATGCCCAGCAGCTGCACTGACTCTCTGTTACTCTGTCGGGTACTCATGCCCAGCAGATGCACCAACTCTCTGTTACTCTGTTGGGTACTCATGCCCAGCAGCTGCACTGGCTCTCTGTTACTCTGTCAGGTACTCATGCCCAGCAGATGCACCGACTCTCTGTTACTCTGTCGGGTACTCATGCCTAGCAGATGCACTGACTCTCTGTTACTCTGTCGGGTATTCATGCCCAGCAGATGCACCAACTCTTGTCTAGGTGCAGCCAGAGTCTGACAGCACATAGCAAGCATGGTGTGACCCCAGCAGCGACCTCAGCCTTCACAGCTCATCCCCCATTCTGCGGTCAGGACGTCTGGGTCTGGTTAGATACAGTCTCTCAGTTGCCCTTCCCACTGTCGTAGGGCTGGATTTTTCCTAGGTTCTACATTCCTAATATGTGAATAAATCAATGAGATGATAGAGTTTGGATGGTCATCCAGCCTGTGTGCTGCCATTACAGATCTCTCAGTCTGCCTGGGTCATTCTATTGTACAATGATGGTGGGCTTTGTGAGTGGCTTGTGGGAGATGAGGGGAAGGAGGTGGGGCTGGGTCAGCGATAGCCCTGTGTCTCCTCCAATTACAAGTGCTGTGTTTAAATAGTAACAAGGACTTGTTAAGACCTTTGTCTATAAAAGGTGCTGGTGGTCATATCTTTTGAGATGTCTTCTATAGATTATCTGGTAGGGAGGGGTAAGGGTGTGAAAATGGAGGCGTGTGGAAGAGAGAAAAGAAAAACTGTGTTGGTGTGTGTACAGGTAAGCATGTATGCAGGTGTGTGTGCGCAGGTAAACATGTTTGCAGGTGTGTGTGTAGGTAAGTTTGTGCAGGCGTGTGCATAGACAGGTGTGCACATGCACCTGCACGCTGAGGACATCCTCTGGAGTTCTTCCCTAGGTTCTCCCCACCTTCTCTTTGAGGTCAGAGGTTCTCATCAGCCTGGATCTCAACAAGGAGACTGAGCAAGCTCCAGCAATCTACTGTTCCCCACCCACCCACATACTACCACACCTGCCTTTTGTTTTTTCAGACCTGGGTTCTGAGAATCTCTATTAGGTCCTCAGGCTTGTACAGCCAAGACTCTACTGACTGGGCCATGTCCCCAGGACTTGCCTCACACCCAATAGTCCAGTAGGCATGAGAGCATTTTGCTAGGCACAGTTGACAGCAGCAGATTTGCAGTGATGTTGAGTAACTGTCCCTGGGGCCACCCCTCCAGTGAAGGATAGACCTGCTGCTCTGAAGTCTAGAAAAGCCATGACCATGGAGGTTTGCCTCTGCCCAGGAGAGTCCTGGCAGTCAAGCTTGCTGCTTGCACTTCAGATCTGCTGATGCTTGACCATTGGTCCAGCCAGGTAGTATGAGAGCTGACTCTGCAGTGAACTCAAGCAGGAAGGCCTCTTTCACAACCTCTTGCATCATCCACTCATTATCAAGCAGGAGTGATGAGGGCCTAGCACTTTGTCCATTCTATCTTTTTACAGACCCTCTTATCAAATCTAGGGGACGAATGATACAGCCTTTGCTTAACTTGTTCTGTCAAAATTAACTTGGTCAGCACGAAGCTGGGGCTGCCCTTTGGGGGGTGTTCCTCTAGACAAGTTTTTCTCTAGGGTGGGGCTACTGGGCGGTGATTTGATTGAATCAGAACAGTAGATCAAGGTCACCTCTATCAGCCTGCCGCAGGTGGGATTTGTCACTTCCTGCCACCACCCTGTGTGTGGCTCCGAAAATATCCTAAGGGACTGAGTTAATAGGCTGTTAGCATTTGAATCAACAATGGTTATCTTATTAAGTACCACTTGGCTCAACTGGCTAAGGCCTGTCACCACCATACCCTGAGTGACTGTGTCTGTCTAGTGGTGCGGTGGTGGCCAAGAGTACCCAACACAGTGCCACCCACCACCTTCCCGGAGCCTGTATCTCTATTCTCTTAATCCATCTCCATTGGAGCTACCATTTCCCAGGAGGCAGTGGGAGTGAGAGGACGAGGGGAGAGTGTTATGGGTGAGGGTGGACAATAATGCATTAGACACTCGCAGGATGCCGTTGTTATGTATCATCCATGCTATTCAGAGGAATATCACTTCATTCATCTATAGGCTGCAGCCTCCCCCATCCATGTCCCTGGCCACCCTGCGCCTGTCTTCTCTTCCCTCCTACTCAGATGCTGAAGTTTCCCCAGGAGGACTGCTGATAAGACACAGATAAGAATTGGGAAAGATGGTGTGATGGGTTGGGTGACTGCAACCCTGGGTGGAAGCAGAGTGTGTGGGAGTCTTTCTGTCCATGAGCTTCTCGGGGTGGATCGCCATCTGTGATTGCACCTGGGAAAGAGACTGTTAACAGTCAAGCCACGGGATCAAGGATCACACATCTGAGAGGTTGTAGTGACCCAAGGGGCTGGCTGATCTACAGGGCCTGCTCTTTCTCATCCTAGGATGACCATTCCACAACCATTCTGCTTGGTTTTTTCTTTGTTTTTGTTTGTTTTTCCATGTTGGAAAGACCTGTAATGCTGTAGAGGGCAAGAGTTATATATTTTATTGTCATTCAACATAGGACACACTAGAGGACAAACATGGTTCTCAGTCATGTCTTTCTCTGGTTATTTTATGTCTTGTTGGGGTTTTCTGATTTTATTTAATCTTGGCATTTTGCTTTGGTTTTTGAGATATGCCGTCACCTACCCCAGGCTAGCCCCGTGCTCATTGTATAACAGAGAATGTCCTTGGATTTGACCTTCAGATCCTTCTACCTCTACCTCCAGAATGCTGGTGTGACAGGGTGTACTGCTAACCTTGTTTTCCTTGGTGTTGGGGATCAAACCCAGGGCTTTCTGCATGCTGACGCAGCACACAGCCAACTAGCTACATCCCCAGCTTCTCTCACCTTCTCAAAAGTGAACACAGAAATAAAGGTGCCACAGGGCAAATAAACATACTTGTCACTACTCATCCTTTTGGCTACCCACAAGAGCCAACATTTGGACACACCCCAACAGAGCACATTAGCTCCCTGGGAAAATGGCATCATCTCCTAGTAGCTGAAGAATTCCGAGTATAGTTTCTCTGTGTTGTGTGTTCTAGCCACCTGGTCCTCATGGGTTTGAATATTGGAGAGTATTGGAGAGCATGCCTGCTGCTTGGGACTCTACCTTGGTCTCATTCATGTTGGGCAGCTGTTGCCTTTCAGCTCTCAGGAAGGATCCAGCAGACTCCAGGCTAGGCATACATTGTGTTCCTTTTAAGACTAATTCTACAGTGATTCTTCTTCAACAGACTCCTCCCTCTGGTTGCTCTTCCCAGAGCATGTGTGAGTGTGAGCAAAAGCCAGGAGTGACACAGTCCCAGTGGGGTCCCACTCTACCTTGGGGTCTGTGCTGGGTGTAGTGGACTCTAAAGGCTGGGATGGTCTCATAGCACATCACAGTGATGGTCACTGAGGTACAGGATCCTTGCTGGGAACCAACCAGGAGGAAGTCATCACAACTCCCTGGGTTCCTAGACCCATCGCTTTTCCCATCCCATTAAGCTCTAGATCCTTTTGACAGCTCTTATGGTTTATTTACAGTGTGCTTTCATCCGGGAGGTGTCTTGCGTCTTCAAGCCATGGTGCACACCCTAGCAGTTGTGCTAAAGAGGGAGTGGGAGGTAGGAGGTTGTTCTTGGTCCTTGTTCTTGCCCCCCCCCCCCACACTTTAATCATTTAAACAATTGAGGTGGATCTTTCTGTGAGTTTTTAATAGGACTTCCTTTTATGATGTTGTTGTCCTCTTCTACTTGAAGATCTTCGTGACAAGTTCAAGATGCCATTTTCCTGACTGTTGGAGGACATTGGTGTGTGTGTGTGTGTGTGTGTGTGTGTGTGTGTGTGTGTGTATGTGTGTTTCAGAACACCTAGGAGCAAGTCTCTACCTGATTACATGGCTAACAGGAGGTGGTGCCTTGAAAGCCTGGGTGCTGCTTAGTGGCTGGGACATTAGCCACTGGCTCATAGGTCAGAATCTCACAGCTACTTGGAGTAATATTCATAGCTCCTGTGACTCCACCTTTGTTCTGGATTCTTATCTGCTGGGGAGATGAATGAAAAAGTTGCCATTCCTAGAGCTGCAGTTTCAGGCTGTCTTGCTCAGTGGCTGAGGCATGCTTCACATACTGGTAAAGGCTCCTGTGGAATGCTGTTTTGGGGAGGGAGAGCCACACTGATGGAAGCAAAGCTGGGAGTCCGAGGTGTCCCCAGGTGTGCTCACAGACACCGCACTGATCTGGGAGTGGAGCATTCTACATCAGCTGCCTGAGTCAGAGGCAGGATAATCATTGTACATATTAGTTTGTAGATAAAATATGAGTTTCAGATTGAGCAATCTATACCAGCATGTATTTCCTTCCCGGCAGGAGCTCCTCAGCCTCCCCACCGAAGCGCAGACCTTCCTGTAGAGCCAAGTCCCCTTTGCTCCTTCTGCTTTGTTGCCAGCGTTCTGCCATGCTATAGTGATCTGTGGACAGCAACCCCACTTAGCTAGGCACAGTCATCCATGCTTGTAATCCTAGCTCTCAGGAGGCTGAAGTGTAATTGTGGGTTCGTGATAAGACCCTGTCACTATGCCCAAGCCCCAGCTAGACACACAGAACACCAATCCCATGAAGGCAGGACTGCACAGCTGTACCTTCGGTATTAGTAATAATTACCTGATCATATATAATTAACAGATCATATATGTACATATATGATCTGTTGTCGGGTCCTTTAACAGCCTTTGACGGAATGAACCGATACCTAAAACTTTCTGGGAAAACCTCCATCTAATTTCTCGCCTTCTGTCTGTCTTTACATCCCTTCAGAAGCACCAGCATCCCTGTGTCCATCACTGTTGACCATGTGCACTTTCTATTGCTCCTGCAGTAGATCCTGGAGCTGCCTTCATATCAATACATTTGAACCTGTTTGCCTACAAAAACTTCCATTGTACGGAAGTGCTGTTGTTTACTTACCAACCTGAATAAGTAAACTTTTCTGGACCTTTGTATTTGAAACAATCCTTTGCTTTAATGATGTTAAATGATGTTAGTATCTAAGACTAGAAGGGCGTAGCTCTCACACTGTATGTACATATACAGTTTTTAGTCTTTATGTCACAGCAACAGCTTGATTAGGGAGATGTTATTGCCATTTTATAGACAAGAAGCCACCCAGGGGATAAGTTACCTCCCCTGGGTAAGAGAAGACAGCACATCAGGAATTAAGCTCATGGGCGGATTCGCCCAAATTCTTTAGGCTGTGTATCCATGCAATGTATATAATGCATTCTGCTGAGCTGATATTTTTTTGATGGTAGAATCACTAGGGCAAAGGGCAAACATTTAAATTGTGGCAGAGGGCAACTACCCCTCTTAAGAGGTTGCCTCAGATTTACATTCTGCATTTAACGCTGCTTTTGTGTTCTTTTGTTTCTGCTGGTTTAATGGGAGAGAGACAAACAGGCACTTGTGTGTGTGTGTGCGGTGTGTGTGTGTGTGTGTGTGTGTGTGTGTGTGTGTGTGTATTTTGAAAAGCCTAACCACCACTGAATGTCTCTCTCCTAGCTTCAGGACTCTGTTTGGCACACACATGGTCATGATGGCACCCAACCAAAGTTCAATGTCTTGCCCCGAGCTTCAGGATTCTGTTTTGCTGCACACAGAGTTGTGATGCCTCTGCCCTTGTTTTGTTTGTCTTTATCTGACTTCTGAGTGTTTAGTGGGAGGAGTTAGCTCTTGGCCTATATTTAGGGTTTGATACTTTCTCTGTGGTGCCTTCCCACAAGGCATGCACTTTTAAGTTTTATGTAATTGAGTTTGTCATTGTTCCATTTCTGGATTTTAGTTTACATGCCCTTCTTGAGTCTTCTCTACCAGTGATTTAATCTATGTCTCTATAATATCTCTCCTACATATTTATGCTTTTCATTTTGTTATATTTGAAGACATTGATCCATCTCCAACTTCCTTTATGGGAGTAAGTCAATAATCAGCTTCCTCTATTTTCTCTCTGAGTGGCTAGCCCATCATCCCAGTGTATTTATTATAAGTAAAGAAAATGTATTTTGACCTTAAATACTATTTAGTATATGTTTACAACACCTACTAAGTATATTTTGTGATTATTTTAGTATACTCAGTAACAACTAGAAAACTTTCATAGCTCATTGTTTATATTTCAGATGTAAAAGTATGTGCCCATCCCATTATTTTTTTCAGAACTCTTTGGACTCTGTGAATTTCACTTGTCTGGACGTTTTTATAAATAGTTCTCAGGTGACCAGGCAAAGCACATTGGTATCAGAGTCATGGCAGATATATAGATTTAAGGAGACAGATCTCAACTATCTCAGGAATGTTTTCCATTCTCAAGCTCTCTTCTCTGACTGAGATCTAAAGTTATTTCCTTGTTTAAACTTCATTACATTTGTTATTTGTGTGTGCACTCACACACACTATGTGCACGGGGGAGGTCAGGTGATCGCTTCTGGGAGTCATTTCTCTCCTCCCTCCCACCATGTGGTTTTCAGCCTTGGTAGTAAATGTGCCTTTACTCTTTGGGCTATCGCACCACTCTTAAACATTTGCTCCTGTAAATGCTCTATTGTCCATGATGATTCTTTCGAGACAGGGTCTCTCTGTGTAGCCCCGGTAGTCCTGGAACTCATTCTATAGACCAGGCTAACCTGGAACTCAGAGATCCACCTGCCTCTGCCTCCCAAGTTCTGGATTTAAAAGTGTTCACTGCCGCCTCCTGGCATTTCCCATGGATTTTCAATTAGTTATTTGTATGAGATATGGGAGACTTTGGCTTCCGGGTGTGCTGAGTTTGTCTGGCCATCTCATTGGACTGTGCTGTAATTAGACAAGTAAACAGTACTGATGGACTCTGTGTCCTCACAAGACTTCTTGCTCTTGGTTTGCCTCTCAGCTTCCGCTCTGTTTGAGATAGGGAATCACTATGCTGCCCAGGCTGGTCTCCAATACTCTTTCGGTTCTGTCTCATGAACATACACCATCAAGTTTTGTCTTGTTTTTAGTGAAAAATGATGCCGTGCACTGTGTGTGCTATGTGTGAATACATGTTCACATATTTGCATGTGCTATAGTGCACACTCAGACACATGTAGAGGCCAACAGCAAGTGTCTTCTACTGCCTTCCTATCTATCTATCTATCTGTCTGTCTGTCTATCTATCTATCTATCTATCTATCTATCTATCTATCTATCTATCTATCTATCTGAGGCATGTTCCTCACTGAAACTGAACCTTACTGATTCAGCTAGACTGTGGTCAGTCAAATCCCCAGAATCCCCCTGTCTCTGCATCCCACGGTCACATGCAATTTTCCCTTTCCCTTGAGATATCTCTTAGTTGCGTGGAAATAGAAGTCACCTTCATTCACATTAATGAGGAGGCGAGTGCATCCTTTTAGACACACTCTTGATACTATTGGCTTGCAGTGCCCTTTTGACCTTTAGCCATTGCTTTCTCTGGAAATATAGACTCTGGTTGAGAACTGAGAAGGTGGCTCTTCTGAGTTGAAGGGAATAACCATAGAGGCTGAATTAGAAATGGGAAGCCCAGGTCAGAACTTTGATACTCAGCATCCTAATGACCCCTTTGGAGTCATGGGAAGTTATAAGGCATGTGACACAGTCTCTAGGAAATAAAATAACCAGATCACAGTATGGAATGATGTGTTAACTAACTGGGTATGAGAACTCAGGGGGCTCTGGTCTCCATTTTAATGAGCTTTCACTCAGCACTGGATAAGTCCATACGTGGGCAAGAGAACAGAGAAAGCAATTAAATCTACATGAACCTGCTCACTTTGTGGAATGCAAGATTTTTAAGTTTATAGTTCCAAATAGCATTTTTGTTTTTATTTATCATTTATTATATTGCAAATACCATAAGTACAAATATTTATGTATCATTATTGTATGGTAATAATTAGTTCTCCAGGCATAGAAAACAAAGCTAGCTAGCTTGCTCTATCTTCGACAGTCCCTAAGACTCCAGTAACATAGTGATTGTCAGCTAGACTTTGTGCAGACAGTAAACCACAGAGCACTCCTTTCCAGTCGCTCTGATCCTGGAAAGAGAGACTCAGTGTAACTGGTTTGTGTGTGTATTTTAAAGACACTCTTTCCACCAGCTTCATACTCTAACTCGTTATTTTACCAAAATATTGATGTGAGAGGATTCTTCTTAAGGTTGGCTGGAATGAAATGTGTGTGTGTGTGTGTGTGTGTGTGTGTGTGTGTGTATTTGTGTGCGTGTGTTGTATGTGTGCATATGGAAGCCAGAAGACAACCTCAGGTGTCATTGCTCAAGTACCATATACTCTGCTTCTTATTTTGTTTTACTCTTTTCCATTAGAAAGAAGAGTTGGGGTGCAGATTTTGAGTACTAGAGTTAGGGGAAAGACTCAGATGAAAAATACCAAAAACATGGGTACAGGATTCTCATTGGAGGGAGAATAGCATTTTTGTTTGATCTGGTCTATCTGTGTATCTGTCTCTGTCTTTCTGTCTGTCTATCTACCTATCAGTCTGTCTGTCTATCTACCTACCTATCTATTTATCATCTATCAATCATCTACTTATTTATTTTTGAGACATAGCCTCTCACTGACCTGAAACTCACTAAGTAGCCTGGGCTGGCTTGCCCTTGAAGTGTGGCGCTCCATCCGTCTCTGCTTCTGTCTCTTTAGCACTGGGATTGTGAGCATGCCCAGCCATGCCTAGCTTTTTTTTTTTTTTTTTTTAGATTTTACTGTAGCTCCAGTGTTCATGCTTCTGCAGCAGGTGCTTCGTCACCAGCTTAGCAGCTATCTCTCCAACCCAGTTTGGTGGTGGTGTTTGTTCCTAAAAACAAAACAAATCAAAGCCAGTGGCTCACTATATAGCTCAAGCTAGTCTCGAATTCGTAATTCTCCTGCTTTGGTTTACTAAATGCTTGGATGATTACAGGTGTGTGCCATGATGGTCCATGACCAGAGTGACATTGAAACTATTTAGAATAGGTTATCCTAAACTGGAAGAGTAGTTAGTTAGTTTAGAGTTTACTACAGGTTTGACATGGTATAGATACTGTAGACCCAGCAAGAAACAAAATAAAAGCCCTTGTTCCTGTAAGGAGATTGGGCCTGTCAGAAGGGGCAGTGGGTTACAGGGGCTGGGCCTGTCAGGAGGGCCAGTGGGTTACAGGGGCTGGGCCTGTCAGGAGGGCCAGTGGGTTACAGGGGCTGGGCCTGTCAGGAGGGGCAGTGGGTTACAGGGGCTGGGCCTGTCAGGAGGGGCAGTGGGTTACAGGGGCTGAGCCTGTCAGGAGGGCCAGTGAGTTACAGGGGCTGGGCCTGTCAGAAGGGGCAGTGGGTTACAGGGGCTGGGCCTGTCAGGAGGGCCAGTGGGTTACAGGGGCTGGGCCTGTCAGAAGGGGCAGTGGGTTACAGGGGCTGGGCCTGTCAGAAGGGCCAGTGAGTTACAGGGGCTGGGCCTGTCAGAAGGGGCAGTGGGTTACAGGGGCTGGGCCTGTCAGGAGGGCCAGTGGGTTACAGGGGCTGGGCCTGTCAGGAGGGGCAGTGGGTTACAGGGGCTGGGCCTGTCTCAGATGATGACGAGCATTAGCAGAGAAAGTGGTCTGTGAGGAGAAAGCAACGTTCGAGAGGGCAAGCAGGGATGGTTGTGAGAAGTGCGCAGGCCTGCTGGGCCTGGGAAGAGCTATAGGCAATGAGATGAGGGCACACATAGGCTCAAGATGAGACCCAGCTGAAAGGTGAGGTCCTGAACAGAACAGAGGTGAAACAAATACAGTCGTTTTTGTTTTAAACAATCAGGTTAGGATTATGATCTTATCTGTGTGGATGTGTGTTTGTCTGTGTGAGTGAATGCTACATGTGTGCAGGTGCCTGCAGAGGCCCGAAGAGGGCTACAGATCCTTGAAGCTGGACTCACAGGGGGTTTTGAGCCCTCCCAAACCCTGTAGGTGCAAGGAAGAAGCTCAAGCCATCCACAAGGTCAGAGCATGCTCTTAACTACTGAGCCATCTCTCCAGATCCCCAAAATACAATCTATTATTCATTTAATTTCAAAAATTATTTTGTAATGCTAGTAATCCAACCCAGACCTCTGCACACAAATATAGTTTACAAGATAGAGACTTAGCAAGGGGAAAAAAGTTAACCGATGAGTTAACCCAAAAGATTCACAATAGCAAACAGCCTGCTGCTTGACTGATGCTATAGACACGGTCCCTCAAGACCTTCTTCATTCAAATAAAATGAAACTTAATGAATAAATGTTGCCCTGAATCCACAGAGGGGCAAGATCCAAGCAACATTGGTCCAGGGAGCTTGTAAGGAGGTCTGCAGGCAGGAGTTGTGTTTCAGTAACATCCCAGGTATGAACACGTTAGAAGCTAGGAAATGGATGGCTTTGCCTATGGCTGTGCAGCCATACACAGGAGGTGAGACACAGCCATGCTGGGATACAGCTAGAGACATGTTGCTGCTACCAGGTCCAAAAGTAGAGGAAGCTGTCCAGTTGGGGCGTCCTCAGGTATGATGTGGTCCCCTCTCTGTGTTGTAGGTGGTCTGGACTGAATCTCCTAGGCACAGCAAGACATACCTCTCCTCCTCCTCCTCCTCCTCCTCCTCCTCCTCCTCCTCCTCCTCCTCTTCTCCTCCTCCTTCTTCTCCTTCTTCTTCTTCTTTTTTATTATCATGATTGCAATTCTCCCTTGCACATTTTTTCCCCACAGAGGTGTGACATTAATATAAAGAACAAATGCCTCCATGCCAGTGCTCACAGGGGATTCCAGAGGGGACTGGATACAAGTGCATGCACTGGACCCAGGATAAGAGGAGTGGTGGCTTCCCCCGTTTATCTGAGCATGTCTGGGGCTGTTTGTAGCTTCTAAATGCTAGAATGGTAACCTTGGCATTGTATCCAGGGAGGTTTCAACCAGTGTGCATATAGGAGTGTGCATGTGAGTATTCAGATACACATGGGAGAGTGCATACACACAGGTGTGCACAGGTGACATTAACTCCAGCTGTGATTTCTCAGGACACAGCCACCTTATTTTTTGAGGCAGGTTCTGTGCTGGGACCTAAAGCTTGGTGACGAGGGTAGCCTGGGTGGGAAGTGAGCTCCAGGGGCCTGCCTAACTCTGTCTCTCTAGTGTTAGGATTGTAAGTATGTGCCACCATAACCCAATTTTTACATGGGTTCAGGGGATGGAATGCATGCTAGTATAGCAAGAACATGATTGACTTCACATGCTCCTGAATAGTACACATTAAGATGGCTAATTCTGCTGAGTGTTTTGTTACAATTTTGAACCAACATAAGGGCAGCAGGAAAAAAATCATCCGAAATGACTGAATCTTCTGGAGTTGGGAACTCAGCCAGGAAGGAAATCATTTCTGCTGTCAGATACACAGACCCTTCAGTACCTTCAGCTTACGAAATCCCTTGCCAGCATATCCAAGGTCCTTTTATTCTCTTCAAATGTGTAAATCTGGCCAATGTTTGTAGTGCCATAGACAGATTCACTCTCTTTGTAGGCAGGCACTATGATCAAAGTATGTCTGGAAGGACTAGCCAAATACAGGCAGACTGTGGTTCAAATGACAGTAGCTGTTTCTTATTAGTTCCTTTTAAAGCCTCCTACTCATTGAAACTGAGGGTTTTTGTTTTTGTTTTTGTTTCTTATGTTATGTAGTGTTCTTGGTTATCTGAGGAGGAAAAATTTGACAACCTAGTGATTCTGGGCCCATGTGACTATGTGGTAACAATTAACTGTGATTGACAGCATTTGCCCTTCTTGAGACTAGTCAAGGATGTCCAGTCTCCTTTCTCCCAGAGGGTTACCTACCAGGCCATTCACCCTCCCACCCTTACACTCCTACCACACTCATCACCACTGAACAGAAACTTCATCTTCAGACCCTGCTTTGAAGACAGAGTTTGTAAATCTCTCATTTAAGGTCAGCTTGCCCTCTAGAAGAGATGGCAACATTCTTGGCGTCTCAGATGTGTTCCCATTGTTGAAAGATGTCGGGTAAGGATCTGTTTATTTGCAGGTGAGCTTGGGACAAAGGGAGAACCCCAAGTGATAAAATGCAGCTTGGCTATCAGCCTGCCCCAGCCCAGGAGAGGACTGAGAGGCAGGTAGGGACAAGTACTAACTAGATTTCTAACTGGCTCTGCTACTTGCTGACAAAGCCACAGTTTTCCTGGGGCCATCTCCCTTTCATTCTGGGTTGGAATAGCTGTCCTGAAAATGGTGACCTACCTGGCTGCTCTTACTCACTTTGGCTCCTGGAGTCCGTCATGGCTGGACAAGCCCAGGTATAGCTGGATTCCCAAGCCCCAGCTGTCAGAACCCTGCCAGGGAATCATGATTGCTCCCTAATGTCTCACACCTCAGCTTGGGTAATACCTGGCTCCTGTTTGTCTTTTATTTTCTACCCTTGGGTTCAATGTAGAAGGCATGGTGTTTCAGAGCTGATGTCTCAGCCTCTGGAGTTTAGTTTTCCTCCATAAAATGGAAAGTAACCACCCTATAGTTAGGCAAGGGACTGACCATGAGAATAGGGACCTGGAATTCTTTCTTGAGCCCCCTACCCACCCAAAAAAAAACCCAAAACCCAACTCTTCCCTGATGTATTAAGGCTATTTTGGACTAGAATGAAGAATTGCCTTCATTGAAGAAGGTTCCAAATGCCTAACACAAAACTCTAAGCATAGCTAAGATCCTGATCTGACAAAGTTTTGTATTGGGCTTGTCTTGCCCCTTTGATTTTGAGTAGGATCAATTGATCTGGACTCTGAGATGCTGCTCTGCTGTGTGTTGCGGCCAAGTTTGAAGAATGCAGATCTGGGACTTCATTTGCTGTGATCTGTAAGGCCCCGGATATTTGGTTCCTGAGTCCTGAGCTGAGAAACAATAAGAAAACAACTAGGTGTATGATAGCTCTTCCTAGAGAAGGAACGGAAACCAGGGTGTGGACTTGGAGAAATCAGTGCCCAGCCACTCTCAAAAGCTTCAGAATGTTGGTGTCTACCTCTGCTCAGTGCTGGGCATAATCAGTACTTGGCTGGGCACAATTGGCTGTTATTAGCCTATCCAAGTATGAAACTTATGAAAGGACAGATAGAAAGGCTGGCTCACTTATGGGGTGGCTCAAATGCTATAAAAAGCTGTGTGAGAGGAAGCTTGGCTCTCCAGTTCCTTCAAGAGCCTTTCCTGGCCCAAATCCTATTTGTTCATCATGCTGAGGACATTCTTGACAGCCTCTCCCTGCACCTCCAATGTTGATCTCAGGAGAAATGGTTCCCTGGGGCTTCTGAGATGGGGATGTGGGATACAGGAGCTTGCATTGTAGTCGCTCTTAGTTACCCTCTTGGTGCTTCAGAACAGAGTAACAAGCGGAGCCTTCCTGGCCAGCAGGAAATGTCTTTCGTGCAGGATGATTGATTTGTGAAAGCTGTGACGTCACCTCTGTAGAGGTCCCTACTGTTTAGTTTATGCCGGGGGGAGTGGGGGGAGCCCAGGCGGAAGAGCTGGACTCTGCCTGAGCAGAGGAAGCTCTCCCCTACTTTGCTAGGTGGCAAGGTAGCCTTCTGGGTTCTGTGGGCCATAAACAAAGAGGCAGTTGGTTCTCACAATTGGGAAATGATTAACTTGTCTTCTTTGATCCCTTCTGCCTTGTGTGAGGACGGTCAAGTGGCTGGGGTAGAGGCTGCTTCCATTATTTTCGACATTGCCAAGGTAAACAGTGCAAGAAATTCTAGAGAGGACCAGCTCTGTTCAGAGAACATATGTGTGTGTGTGTGTGTGTGTGTGTGTGTGTGTGTGTGTGTGTGTGTGTGAGAGAGAGAGAGAGAGAGAGAGA
>JADRCD010187464.1:0-31240 GCA_019843815.1 Montemys delectorum
TGTATGTATGTATGTATGTATGTATGCATTTGTTCATGTATGAGTGTGCATGTATAAGTGTGTGTGCATGTGTGTGTGTGCATGCGTGTGAGATAGCAGAGTATGGGAGGCCAGAGGATATCATGAAGGAGTTGCTTCTCTCCTTCTACCATCACTGTGACTAAAACCGACTGGGGATGACGGGTGAGGGTGGGGCAGGCAAGCGGAGGGGTTAGGTGAGGTCTAGGAGTTGGAGGCCAGTCTGGGCAGCATAGTAAGACCTGGATGCCCAGTTCATCTCCTAACCCCATAACAATGTTTATACAGGACACACTTCATACCTGGGGAAACCCTCCCAGAAATAAACACTTAGATGCTGGAGAGAGGGCTCAGTGGTTAAGAGCACTGACTGCTCTTCCAGAGGTCCTGAGTTCAATTTCCAGCAACCACATGGTGGCTCGTGACCATCTGTAATGGGATCTGATGCCCTCTTCTGGTGTGGCTGAAAACAGTGACAGTGTGTTCACATATGTAAAAGAAATAAATACATCTTCAAAAAGAAATAAACCCTTAGACCTAATCTTATAATGGATGAATGGATTTTTGTTTTGATTTATTTCTTTGAGACATCACCTTGCTATGTAGCCCAGGCTAGTTTTAAACCTGTGTTCTTGCTTCAGCCTCCCAAGTACTGTGATTGCAGATGAGTCCCATGTACACAGTTGAAAGCATAGAATTTCTTAATAGAATCCACCTTCAGCAGAGTCATAAAGAGATTTGATGGTAGAGTTCACCATGAGCAGAGGCATAAGAATAGAAAACAACACGTTTAGGGGACAGTAAGGGGACTGGTCTATAAACAGGTAAGTTTTAGTGTCTTTAATTTGAGTTTTCTGTGAATGAATGAATCTTGCCTACATGTATGTCTATACACCATGTGTGTGTCTGGTGCCCTCAGAGGTCACAAGAGGGTGTTGGATCCCCTGGAACTGGAGTTCCAAACCAGTTGTGAGCTCCTATGTGGGTGCTGGGAATTGAGCCTAGGTCCTCCAGAAGAGTAGCCAGTACTCTTAACCACTAAGCATCTCTCCAGCCCCCAGTGTCAGTTCCTTAGACCTCTGCTTCCTGTCTTAGTCGGGTGCCCAAGAACAGCATGCAAGCAGAACACTAGTAACCAGTTCTTCCAGGCGTACTGGTTGAATATTCATGAGGACAGAGAGTGGCTAAACATAAAGCTTGAATACCAGACAGAAAGCATCTAGCCCAGTGCCTGGCTCTACTCCTAGCTTAGTGGGTGCTGGTGGATTAAATGAACAAAGTGGTACAGATAACAAGGTTTTCAAGGAGTTGGACCAGCAGGCTGTTGTTCAGTGACAGGTTCCTGAGAGGGAGGACCATGGAATCAGATGGTGAAGAGATAGGGAAGTTCAGGATCAAGAGATCTTGCATAAGCTGTGTCTTATGCCCAACAAGTTCAGTAAGAAATACAACACTTTATATATAGTTTTTGGGGTTGGGGGAGATGGGACAGAGTCAGCAGAAAGCTATCATTCAGTGAGATGAAGTCAGCAGGCAGCTAGTCAAGCAGTGTCACATCATGGACGGAGCACAGTAGCCTTGGGACTAATAGCTCTGGTCTCTTCGTGGAAAAAAGCCAGGTTCCCAGGAACCAAAATCTATTTCTTTCAAGGCCCTATTCCCCAGTCCCAGACTGG
The DNA here is from genome assembly GCA_019843815.1 of Montemys delectorum. NCBI lineage: Eukaryota > Metazoa > Chordata > Mammalia > Rodentia > Muridae > Montemys > Montemys delectorum. The sequence goes on from JADRCD010187464.1 coordinate 1,695, forward strand.
AGTTTGCCAAGTCTGCCCTTGGACAAGGACACAGAGCTACTTCTCTTTGTCCTTTCCTTAGGACCTCTAAGAAAGCCTTGGTAGCAGCCTGGCTCCCAACAGAGTCTTCTGAATTTGTTGTGCTGTTTGAGAGGATCATATGTTATTTTATGCCCTCCATCAAATCCAGAGTTCCAACTTAAAACATCAGTGTTGTATTTCTTGTTCATATTACAAATTCATCCCAAGTCAGTGGGGGTGGGGGGTGGGAAGGGGCCGGAATGGTTCATTCCATTGCTCAGGTACTGAGGCAGGGGTACAACTGTTTTTAAAACCTTGTTGGTCACTGTGTCGGAGCAAAAGATCTCTGGGGCATCTCACAGTGCAATGAGATCTGCCGCCTGTAAATGGCACTCCTGTTCACAAGAGCTTCTATGGCCCTGCTGACAGGTTATTTGATAGGTGGGTGACTGCTCAGGACTCAGTTTCAATACATTGGGGGGAATAAACAGGCTACAAGAGTGTGCTTCTTTACAGCCGAGTTACTCAAACGCTGAGGCTGAGTGACTTGTTCAAGCTCTTGCTATCTGCAAGGCTTTGGGGTCTTTCTCGCACATCTGCTTCACTCCAAGGCCTTTACCCATGGCCTTGTACGCTCTCGAGCATCCAGATGGAAAGCCTTGGTGCAGCCTCTTTTTCACAGTCCTGCAGTTGGGTACACTCTTGGCCTGTGGATTTCATTTGACCATCTGTGTCATAGGCTTAAATCCATCTTTGTAGAAAATCTGTGTGGTATTGGAAAGGGTGAAAAATCTGTGTGTGCCGGATCACAAGGTTGCTCAATTCTATGTGGGCTTCCCCATGGTTCTCCTCTCAACATTGTTTTTTCCAGAGTTCTGACCCCCGTGAAACACATGGTCCCAAGGAGTACAACAAGTCTGGGTGAAGAGGGAGGAGCCTGAGCTTGCCTACCATTGGAATGAACTTTTCCAAGTCTTTGCCAAGGCCTGGGGTTGCGTCTTTACAACAGTGGCCTGCTCCTATCCTGAGACATGAATCCTTACACCACACAGGAAAATGTCACCCTTATGTCTCAAATTCCTTTTCTTGCCCTGTTCACTAAATGTGGCTGAGCAAGAGATGCTGGATATCCAAGGAGCTGTCTTTCAAAGAAAATGTCTCTCATTTTCCTCCTGCAACGGCTAATTTCATTCTGTTAAGAGCTTATAGCCTGGACCGGAGAGATGACTCAGTGGTTAAGAGCACTGACTGCTCCTCTAGAAGACCCAGGTTCAATTCCCAGAGCCCATACGGCAGCTCACAAACTATAACTCCAGTTCTAGGGGATGCTGGGAAAAACCACACATACAGTATCAACTGTCTTCCCTGTGTTCTCAATTGTTAATTGCTGTTGCAATTAAGAAAATACACGTAAATGTCACTTCCTCAACCGCCTACAAAGAAAAGGCTAGATGCCTTGGTGATGGTCATATACCCCTGACCTCTGTGTCCTTGGGATGAGTAAAGAGTGTGATCTTTACAGAATAAAGAGCTGGCAGCTGCACGGGGGCTGGAGCTAGGGAAGGACAGGGGAGTAGACAGAAGGGAGACAGGGATGGAGCTGGGAGGTAGAGCAGTGAAAACCACGTGGAGAGACGCAATGGCAGAGAAATCACCCTAAGTTAGGTAGATGGGCTAGCTGAGACTGCCTCAGCAAAAGGCCAACAGCCTTAGACAGTACAGATGCCTCTGTGTCTTTGTTATTAGCACCTCAAGTGGGACCCTGGAAGTCCCACAATAAGAAGTCTGATACCCTCATACATGTAGGCAAAACATCAGTTTACATGAAGTGTAAATAAGTAAGGAAGGAAGTAAATAGATAAGTAGAAATAGGTCTCTGGGGTATTTACTAAAGGTATATCTTGTTCCTATGCTGTCTTTCTTCTTACCAGCCCCTTGAAGTGAGCAGCTTTCCTCCCACTACATGCCCCCAAGTCCCACAATGCTTTATTTCACCAAGCCTAAAAGCATGGAGTCAGCTGACAGTGGACCAAGACTTCTGAAACCATGCATCCAAACAAATGCTCTCTCCCTTAAATATTTTTTCTCATTTATAGTAAATTGATTCATTAAAAGTTTTCTCTGATTCAGATGACTCAAGTTTCTCCTCCTCCTCCTCTTCCTCCTCCTCCTTCTTTTTTGAGACAGGGTTTCTCTGTGTATCCTTGGCTGTCCTGGAACTCACTCTGTAGACCAGGCTGGCTTTGAACTCAGAAATCCACCTGCCTCTGCCTCCCAAGTGCTGGGATTAAAGGCGTGCGCCACCACTGCTCAGCTCAAAAGGTTTCTTCTTGACAGTGACTTGATCAACCAAGTATAGTCCCAGTTTGTCTTTTGGCTCAGGTTTAATTGGTTATTAATATAATTTTGGAAGTTAAAACGATTTCTTAAGTAATCCAAGAAGCTGTTGTTAGCAAACAGTACAGAGTATCTTGCGCCATCTCAGTTTCTCTCAGTAGCCTATGAGTTTATACAGAGTGATCAAGACACTGTGTCTACTTCTCTGCCTTTCTAGGGTGTTGAATGTTAGCATTGTATAAAAAGGCAGTTAGCACTACTCACCCAGGTTTTAAACTCAGGCTCAAAAGTAATCAAAGAGAGGAATTTGAGGCAGTGAGAAGCTGTGTGTATGTGTGCATGTTTGTGTATGTGCATGTGGGTGTGGAAGCCAGAGGTATACTTCCTGTGTTGTTTATTCCTCAAGCTCCCTCCACCTTGTTTCTCTCAGTGGCCTACAGCTCAGAGTAGGCTTGGCTCACGAGCCAAAAGCCCCATAGAGCTCCCTATCTCTACCTGTCCAGCACCTGTCCAGCACCTGTCCAGCACCTGTCCAGCACCTGTCCAGCACCAGCCTAGCACCTGTCTAGCACCTGTCTAGCACCTGTCTAGCACCAGCCTAGCACCTGTCTAGCACCTGTCCAGCACCTACCCAGCACCATGTTCAGGTTTTCCTCCTGGGGTCCAGGTACTGAATGCTGGTCTTCATGCTTATGTAGCAAGCACTTTGCTGCCTGAGCTTCCTCTCCACTATGGGAATCTTCTTTTTTGGAGACAATTGTTTCACATATTCCAGACTAGTCTCAAACTGATTAGCTAAGGATGGCTTTGAGTTTTCTATCCTCCTGCCTCAATTTCTCGAGTGCTGCCATGTTTTGGGAGGTGCTATAGATCAAACCTAGAGTTTGTATACATCAGGAAAGCATTTTACAACTCAGACACACTTCAATAATTGTCTTATAGTATATATTCACATCTTCACCCCATTAACAGGATGTTGTTTTTTATCCTTATTTTACACTTGAAGAAATAGAGGTTCAATGAGGATCAAGATGCTGCACTTAACAAGTATTTTAGCTGAAGCTAAAACCCAAAACATATCTTTCTTATCAATAAAACACTTTATTTTTAATAAAAGGAATTCAGTGAAGTTACTGAGTATTAAGGTGGCTTCAGTATCCTGTGATTTCACTTTTAGAAAGATGCCATTCTGGGCTGGAGAGATGGCTCAGCGGTTAAGAGCACCGACTGCTCTTCCAGAGGTCCTGAGTTCAATTCTCAGTAACCACATGGTGGCTCACAACCATCTGTAAAGAGATCTGATGCCCTCTTCTGGTGTGTGCTTGAAGACAGCTACAGTGTACTCATATAAATAAATTAAATAAATCCTAAAAAAAAAAAAAAAGCCAAAAAAAGACAAAAAAAAAAAAAAAAAAAAAAAAAAAATTAAAAATAAAAAATTAAAAAAAACATCCTTCCTCACTCCCAGTGGCTATTACAACTTTAGTTTAAAAAAAAAAAAAAAAAAAAAAGAAAGGAAAGAAAAGAGAAGAAAAGAAAGAGAAGGGAAGGGCTGGAGAGATGAGTCCCGTAAGAGGCTGCTTCTCTAGAGTATCCGGGTTCAATTCCCAGTAACCACATGGCAGCTAACAACTGTACCTCCAGTTCTAGGACACCCCAACATGCTTCACGTTACACCGCGAGCCTGTACTTCGGGACTCCAAGTTCCAGAATGCAACGCTCTTCCTCCCCTTGGTTCTCAGGGGTCGTCGAGACTACAGTTCCCAGCATGCAGCACCGTCGCCCTTTGTTTTTGACGCCCCGTTGGACCCTGCTTCGGAAGGACTTTTTGGATTCCAGAGGACGCTTCCTTGAGTCACGGCCCACCTGGGGGCCTGTGGCTACGGGGAAGTTCTGGCCGGTTGAGTCTGTTCAGGTGAAGCTGCGGAGAAATGGTCTGGCGGCTTTGCAGGACTCTGCCCAGGCAGCGTTCCGGGCAGCCCCAGCTGGGTCCTCCCGGGGCCTTCCTGCCTTTGAACAGTGGTGGCGGGCGGGCACTCTGTCCCCGGCACGCTTGAGAGTGGGTGCCGCCATCTCCATGGCCACGGCTGCGAGCGGGCCCTGCGCCGGCGGGTCGCCGCGGGACATCCTTTGGCGCGTGAGTTAGCGCGCTGTGGCGCTCCCTGCCTCTCTGGCGGGGTCGCCAGACTCTGGCGGGGTCTGCGCGCTTGGCTAAAGGGGCCTGTCTTGGGGCGGTTTTAGGAATAGCGTGCAGGGACCTGATCGCCTTGGGGATTGGGTGCAAGGGTATGTGGGCGTCCCCGAGTGGAAGTTAGATCTGGGGTGTTGAGCTGGAGTCTTAAGTGGAAGTTTGTCAGCCTGGGTGGGATGACCAGAGTGGAAATTTGGACAGGATAGAAAAGATGTAGAGCAAAAAGTTAGTGATTCGAGCTGCTGCATAATAAATGGCTTGATTCTTTGGGATAGGAAACGGGAAGGGGTGCTCTGTGTTGAAAGAATGTGGCCTTAGCAGACGCTGGGGTTGGCGAGACGCTAAACCGATCATATTTATATTCTTGGTTTATTTAAGACTGTCTACTCTAGGCTTCAGCTAAGGAGATCTCACCTCCCTGCATCCATTCTGTGTTTGGGAGGGCGCAAGGAGAGAAGTAAAGATTCTTTTTCGAATGCAAATAGTGGTTAACGTTAATATCCTAATTGGAGAAACATGATTTGCATGACTGAGTTAGAATAACGGACTTCCTGTTTGAGGAGTTGTGTGTAATTTTAGGTTTTGGGTTGGAGGATCGTTAGGAGCATCGCTTGGTCAGTACTGCTTCTACCTGTCTGCATCACAGCCTTTATAGTCTTCAGCAGCGTCGACTTATTCCACCCTATACAGTGGCTGTCAGGTAAGTGGTAATTTTCCATTACTGTCTGTATTGACATTAAAGCATTCTGAGTTCGAGGCCAGCCTGGTCTACAGAGTGAGTTCCAGGCCGGCCAGGGCTATACAGAGAAACCCTGTCTCAAAGAAAAAAGAAAAAGAAAAAACATTCACTTTGAGATTATGTAAAGGCACTCGCTCTCTGCATTTTTGTACTCACAGAACTGCCATTTTTGTTATATAAAATCTGTAAGTGTGTCAGAGATTATCTATGATGACAGGACGGATCATTAGAAGACAACATAAACAGCTAGGTGTGATGGCATGGCCCAGTGTCTTAGGATACAGAGGCAGGATGATCTGAGTTCAAGGCCAATCTGGGGCATATAGTAAGACCCTGGATACATAGTAAAAGAGAAAAAGAAGCCACACAAATATTTGTCCTTTTGTCTTTTCCTTAAAAATGAAAAGATGACTTATTTTTATTTTTTGTATGTTTAAGTATTTAACTTGCATATTTATGTGTTCATCATGTACATGCCTGGTGCCTATGGATCCCTCTGAAAGAGTTGCAGATCGTGGTGAGCCACTCTGTGGGTGCTGGGACTGAGCCCAGGTCCTTTGGAAGAGCCATCCTTTTTTTTTTTTTTTGTTCTTTCCTTTCCCTGTCATTCATTTAAAATTGTAGATGGAAATTGTGATCCCCTATTAAAAAAATAAATGTCTAAGCTAGCTAGTTGTAGTAGTACATTCCTATACTCCAACTCTTAGGAGACTGTAGCAGGAGGCTCTGGAGTTCCTGGCTATCCTGGGATACAGAGAAATTATTTCAAAAGAAATAAGAAAAAGTTATTACAATTATTTAAAGAATACTTTATTCTTATGTTGAAGCCATCAAAGATGGCCAAAAAAATAATGTGAGGGACGACTTGATACAAAGTCTGCTGAGGAAGAGGGGATGGAAGCAGGCTGAGTGTTTCTTGGAACCTCTGGATGTAAAAATAAAATTATGATGTTCAGGAGCTGGAGAGATGCTGAGAGGGTCAAGCGCTTGCTGCAGAAGTTTGAGGACCTGAATGTAGATTCCCAGCACACAAGAGCCAGATGTGTGATGTGTATCATAACCCCAGTGTAGGGCTGGGGCTCATTGGTCGGGCAGCCAGCTGCTAAGCTCTAGGTTCAGTGAGAGACCCTAGCTCAAAAAATTAGATGGAGAGAGAGCTACAGAGGATGAGAGCTAGTGTCACTGTGGCCTTCACATGTTTATGCATGAGCAGGCACACTCACACAAAAGTAATTAAGGTTCATGAGTTCACTGAAACGTAGTTATAATAGGCTTATGTTAGTGGTAGCCATTACAGTGTACCAGGCCCTGAGTACCTTATGTATATTGCCTATTTCCTATAATACCACTTAATAAGGTACTATTATATTTGCTTTGTAAATGTAATATACTAAGGTTCAGGTTAAGATGATCTGTTCACAGCATCTAGGTAGTGAGTAACTGAAATCTCTGTCTTCAGATTTTGTCTACCCACAATATGACCCAAGGCATAAAAGTACAAAATGGGTTTTGAAGCCTTGAAAATATTCCCTAAGATTAAAAAACACAAGTTACTTTGGGAAATTTTCTTCTTAATAATATATCCTTTATTTTTCTTATAAGAAAGTGTATGTTATCAAGGAGTTAGAATTTGTTGTTGTTTGGCCTTTGAGAATATTGCTACTAAGCAATACAATCATGCTTTAGCTGATATGTGTCATATATATTTGCTGAGTCATGCAGGACTGATGAAATTAACCCGTAAGCTGGAACAGAGATAGCAGATGATTAATCGTGGAGGCTTAGGAAATCTGGGATTAATTTTGGTTTCTGAATTCTACTTTGAAAATAATTGCTTTCATTATTAAGTGAGTCTATTCTGCTAACATGTCTCATGTCTCTTCCTTTTGTTCATATTTTTAGATAGTAACATACACATAGTTTAAACTTGGAAGCATGTTGGTTGTTGAGTGTTTTAGTCTCCAGGGAGACCTCACTGGTTTTTGTTGTTTAGACTAGCCCTTTCTAGGACTGATAAATTACACTGTTTCCACGTTACTTTTTACTTAGCTGTAGGCACTAATTGCATTTACTACATAAAGTTCAAAAATACTGTTTACAATTTGAAAAGAAACTTGGTTTGTTAATATGGTAGCTTTCCTATGATGAAATGTTTGCATATGGTTGTATTTTCTCTGTTAGTAACATCTCTGTGATTTAAAAGAAATTCTAATACTATTTTCCAGTACCCAAAACAAAGTCTGAATAATTTACTTTGGAGTTCTTGTGTTAATGTCCTATTGGACCTGACAACAGCATACAAGTAAATTCTTAAAAAAAAAGAACAGACTTTGAAAGTTAAAATCATAGTTGTAGAATCTGTTGAGGTCGCTCAGTGGTTAAGGATGTTTGCTGTATAAGTGTGGGGACCAGGGCTTGGATCTCAACACTCACACAACAAACCAAGTATCCCATAGATGCTTGTAACACCAGCTAGGAGAGATCTAGTCCTCTCTCAGTCCTGTGCTGTGTACACAGATACACTTAATGTTCACAAACACATCTGCATACACAAATAAATGAAGTTAAAAAACACCATAGTTGTATTTCAAACTCATGTTGCAATGTGCTGAACACAACTGAAAGACTGAGTGAGCATCACTAATTCATTTCTCTTGTGTTTTAGATTCATTCAATGACTTCTATAGTTCCCAAATAATCTTTCACCTCCTGCTGCTGGCTGTGGTCATTATAATAATAAGTATTTTCAATGTGGAGTTCTATACAGGTAGGTTTCAGAATTTTAGCCTTTTTAAAAGTTTGAGCATCAGGTGTGGTGACACATACTTGTAATCTTAGCACTGAGTAGGTTTGAAAGAGGGTCATCATAAGTTTGAGGCCAGCTTCTACCATGTAGTGAGTTAGACAGTTAGCCTAGGTTAGATGGCAGACTTTGTCTCAAACAAAACGAAACAAAAACAATTCATTTTATCTATGGCAGAATTTAAGAAATGTGTGCATAGCTATATTCTTTTATCCTTTCAGTTGTACTTAAAATTATTTTGGTGTTTCTCTTTTGAAGAGATATTTAGACCTTTCATGATAGACGTTTATCAGTTTGCTATGGGGAAGCTGGGTATATAGAGAGGTCAAGTCATAAAGACAGAGTGGACTGTTGGTGCCAGGGGCTGCAGAAAAAAGGGGTCAGGAGGGTCTGGGGCGACTTGCCAGCAGTGTGAATGTCCTCCTGTCTCAGAACTGTGCATTTAAAAATGATTCAAAGGTAAATTTTAGTTTATTTTTGCCACAATGAAAAAATAAATTTAAACCTAGTGTTAAAGCTGTGAGTTAACAAAGGAATTATTAGATAACTCTTTGTAAGGTAGGGGACCACATCTGGGCTGCCCTCAAGGTTAGAATACTCCTGCCTCAGCCTCCGGGGCACTGGGATTGCAAGCATATGCCACTGCGTTTGTGGGTGGTGATTTATTTTTTTTCCCCAAATAACAAAGTCTGTGCTTTTATAATATTTAAAGAAAAATGGGCTTTTCCTTCAGAGCATCCTGGGCTCCAGAGCAGTTCCCACTTGATTTGTTCCTTTCCTGCCTTCTCAGATCCCTGAGTTGGTCACTTTTTTTTTTTTTATTTACTTATTCATGTATTCTATTTACTTATATTTTTTGCTGTAACATCTTTTAGCTCTTTAGTATTTAAAGAATTCTGTACTAAAAAATAGTATGTAAAATTTTAAGTCCTTACTGGATATTGTAATACATATCATTTTTCTTTGCTTTCTTAGTATTTTCTTGGTGGCTAGGGCTCTTTGTCTAGTCAGCCCTGTTTAGAATTCCTTGGCTTATGGCCTATGCTCTTTCCCTCTCTCCTATGCTTCTGGGCCTTCTCCATGTAGGGCCAGGTGAGGGCGCTCGAGTTAGCATTTTTATTTTACTTTATTTTTATTTTTATATATTGAGACCAGTTTTCTCTGTGTTGTCCTGGTTGTCTTAGAATTCACTCTGCAGACCAAGTTGGCTTCAAAGTCAGAGTATTTGATTTTGCTCCTGCCTCCTGAGTGCTGGGATTAAAAACACTAGTGGTTTTTTTTTTTTTTTTTTTTTTTTTAGGGAGGGGCCGGTTTCAAGACAGGGTTTCTCTGTATAGCCCTGGCTGTCCTGGAACTCCCTCTGTAGACCAGGCTGGCCTCGAACTCAGAAATCCGCCTGCCTCTGCCTCCCAAGTGCTGGGATCAAAGGCGTGTGCCACCACTGCCTGGCTCATTAGTGTTTTTAAAGCCTCACTGGTCACTTGGCTATGTGTGCACTATGTGCCATGCATTGTGTGCTCCCAACCTGCTCCTGAAGGTTTGAAGTGTGCACTGGGCACATCAGAGGGAGCACCGAGGGGCACCCTTGACCCAGTGGGGCAGCTGCCTGGAGGAGCTGATGGCTCATCAGACTTTGAAGGAGGAATTGTCTTAGGCAGACAAAGAAGAGAAATGAGTTTTCTAGGGAGAAGATAGAGCTTGAAAGAACACTGAGGGACATGGCAGGGTTTGTCACGTTAGGAAGTCAGTCACATAATTGGCTTTGGGGACATTTTTTTGGGGAAGAGGAAGTATTAGCCACTTCTTTCCTAAAATGCCAAGTATTTGAGCCCTCTTCCCCACACCTGGCTGTCGCCCACACTGCCATCACTTTTCCTTGGGTGTACTAAAAGGTTATTACATGTCTGTGTCAGCGGGCTCAGGGCTGGCAGATCTCAGGTGCGAACACCCTGTACTCCTTTCCCACAGCTGTCCACCATGGCACTTCCAAAGAACTTTTTTGGATTGTTGGAGAGGTCCTAAAAATACCTGTCTAGGAGCTAGTATGGAGGCCCACTGAGTTAAGGAGAACCGGTTCTAACCTCTGCACAACCCCTTGCAAATAAATGACTTAATGTAATGAAAATACCTATTCAGAGTTGGGTGTAGTGGCGCACACGTTTGTGATAACTCTACAAGCATTTGATACTCATTATTGTGATTTATGTCTTTGTGGCTTATTTTTCACAGATGGACTTTTAATGAATCTCAAATGTTGAAATAAAGGCAATTTGGAGCTATCTTCTAAATTATTTTATGTTATTAGGAAAATGTCAGAGTTTGCATTATATTAACTATCAGGGAATACTAATTTAAAGAAATGAAAAGGCCAATTGTATGAGGACACATCTGTATTCAGAAGACAGAGGCAGGAGAATATCAGTAGTTCAGATATGTCCTCCATTCTACAGTCAGTTTGCCCAAGCTGGCAACATAATTAACATTTCAACTTCCTTATTTTTGTTTGTTTGTTTGTTTGTCTTATAGACAAGGACTCGTTAATTATGTCCCTTCAAGGCCCTATCTAGATTCCCTAGTTTTTCTTGTATGTGTATTTCTTTATTTTCAAGAGTTTTAAGGTTTGAGGTCATTAGCTCGAGTTTTCGGACTGGATTTTCTGACTGGTTGGGTGTGTGACTGTGGTGCGAGAGAAGGTGCTGCTCCTCAGCTTCATGTGCCACATGAAAGCCATGCTGTGCTCTCTGCAGTCGTGCCCTCCATACCCGGCTCCCGATTGGCCCTGATAGCACGGATCCTTCATCCCCAGCATCTCACACATTCCTTCATACACGCTGCGATGGGAATGGCAGTGGCTTGGTGTGCAGCCATCATGACCAAGGGCCAGTACAGTTCTCTTGTGGTTCCCTGCACTGGAACTGAGAGGTATAGTAAAATTTCCTTTTCTTTCTAGGAAGCCTGTTTATTTACCAAGTCAAAGGAGACCTGTGGAGATCACTAGTGTAGCACCCTGTTTTCCAGACTCACAGGAATTCCTGTTTCTGTGTATCAAGTTGTTAAGTGACATTTTATGTTTGAGAAAATTAGCAAAAGTCTCAAGATGTTTGTGTGTGGAAGGTACTGTGTAGGCACTGTTGGGTTACTGAGGGTGATTCAGGGACAGTCTCTAAGCTGCTTGAGAGTTGAGAGTGCTGTGACATGGCTGCAGAGAAATATCTAGGGAGAGGGAGATGCAGTCCATGTGAGTCAGGTGTGGGCTGTCCTGAGTTAGAGGCTAGTCCTCCCCAGGTCTGCCATCTTCCCAGGCATCTGGGAAGAGGCCCTGAGAAGACTGCCTTGTTAGGAGAAACTCAAGATGCTCAGAGCTTCAGCACCTCCAGTAGGTACCTGCGGATTATTTATAGTTCCTTATCAGATGAAGTCAGTTTGCCTTGGAAGCAGGCTGATTGTTATACACATTCTTACCTCAGATTCCCAAGGAAACAGAGCAATAGTGAGAATCCCATGCATCAGGGGAAAATGCTTCATTATTTGTTTGCTCCTGTTTACCTAAAGTGAGCCATTTGGTTAGAATTTGGGAAATTTCTTAAGTTATTAACTTGGAATTTTGCCTTCTGGCAAATAGCCTTAAAACAACGATGATGTGTTTTCAACTATTAATAGCTTAACTTTTTCCCCCAGCCTTGATAGCCCTGCTGCTCAGACCTGCCTGAATGAATATCATCTGTTTTTCCTGCTGTCGGGAGCATTCCTGGGCTATAGCTATAGCCTTCTGTATTTCATTAACAACATGAATTATCTTCCGTTTCCTATTATACAGGTAAGATACAATTTGAGCATTTCCTAGCTATAATTTGGGAATATCAACACTACCATGTCTGTGCATATGGCCAGCCTCATCTGATTACTTCAAGATTTGATCAGTAAAATTAAAATGGCTCTGTGGGTAAAACTGCCTGACAGCCAAGTTCAGGTCCTATGAAAGTGCAGTAAGTAGCAGAGGTGTCTGTGATCCCAGTTTGCTGGGAGGTCAGATAACCTGGGGGTAGAGTGGAGAGAGCCTATCTTAAACACAAGAGTGTGTTTGAGAGCTAAGGCGTGCTTCCCTGCTGCCTCGGGAGGCTGCTCCCTCTTTCTGGTCAGTAGTTACACTTGCTGTGCCGAGCGGGCTGGAGGAGGGGAACTGCGCCACTTTTGGGAAGTGTTGATGTAGCCACCTGCTTAGGGATATGCACTCAATTATTGTCTCAGACCCTTTTCAGAACGAGATATGGGTATGTAAATAAAACTTCCTGCTCCTGGTTTGAGTGGTGTAGTAAAAAATATGCTTCAGTTAAGGGGTGTGTGTGGTGGGGGGTGGACACGTGCACATGAATATGCTTGCTCACATGTGTGTGTTGAGACCACAGGCTGTGTTCCTCAGTTGCTTTTCACTTTAGATTTTGAAACAATGTCTCTTACTTAATTTGGAATTTATTAACTTGGCAAAGTGGGCTCCAGGAATCCTCCTGTCTGGCATGCCTAGTGCTAACATACGCATGCCTACCAGTTCTGTCTTTTCACATGAGTGTGTGGGGATCTGAACTCAGGTCCTCATGCTTGGATGGCAAACACTTGACTAAGCCATCTTCCTAGCTTATTCACTAAGTTTTTTTTTTTTTTTTTTTAAACAAACAAATTACCACCACCACCATCACCAACAAAACTAAACTGAAGCAGGTGAGGTTCTTAGCACTTAAAAGCACTTGGCATACAAACTGATGATGTGTGCTCAGTCTCTGGGTCCCTATTTCTGCTCGTGTTTTTATGTACTTCACTTTTGCTCTGGCTGGGAGGGAGGCCCAGGCACTGGTGAAAAGAAGTGAGGCATAATGCAGTCGTGCAGTGATGAGTGTGTTGTCCTTGGGGAGGGGGGGCTGCTAGGGTTCTCCCTGCCTGGCTTGTCACATGCCCATTGTGTGGTGAGCAGAGCTGGGGAGAACACATCTGTGAGGAAGTCATTCCTCACCTTCCTGCAGCTGCAAGTGTGTGAACAAAGCTTCCCCTTAGGAACTCGTCTCATTGTGAAGAGGAGTGACAGTGGATGCACTCACAGCATCTCACGAAAAAAAACCCCATACAGGAACACTCTGTGGTCCATGATCTCAAGTTCAAACATAACAAATACAGAGAAGGAGAAAAAGAAAGTGCTGGAGGAAATAGGACACTCCTGAACATCTTGCTGGGTCTTGAGGTGAAATGGACCATCTATTTAACAGATACAGGAGCTATTAGTTGACGTTGCTGATAAGTTATTGTATCTACCATATAGTGCCAAATTTTAGTACTTATTTTCATAATTTCTTTTGATAAAATTTTGGATTCTTGTATCTTTTGTATTCTAAGATGATAAACTTTGACTTTAGATTAACCTTGTAAGATTTTGTTTTTTGAGGCAGGGTCTCAGTAGTCCTGATCCTGGATCTTCCTGCCTCAGCTTCCCAAGTGTTAGTTACAGGCATGTGCTACCATACCTAGCTTTAAAATTTAACATTTGACCAAAATTTTTATTTGGACATGGCTTGTACTGCATGAGTGTAGTCATCTGCTCAGGTGGGCACTGTCCTCCGAGGACTGCTGGGCAGGACAGTGGGCAGAGAAGTGAGGATTGAGTGAGTGGTTGAAGTGATGGACCTGCCTTTCCCCATCAATGAGTCTCCTGAAAGGTGAATACAGAGGGGGATTGATAGGGCAGAAGTAGATGTGAGAAGACAGGCCACTCCCTTCCCCTGAGCTGAGCCACTAAGGACTGCTGGATGCCTGTAGTAACCGACTTCTTATTTACTTTATTTTATTTGAGACAGGGTCTCACAATCTTGCTTGCTTATCTCAGAACTCAGTACACACACACACACACACACACACACACACACATATATACCACTACCACCACCACCACCACCACACCCACCCCAAATTGGCCTTGAGCTCACAGACATCTGCCTGCTTTTGCCTCCCAAATGCTGGGATTAAAGGTTTGAGCCACTACGCCTGGCTTACTTACTTATTTCTTTAGATAGGATCTCATTATGTACCCATGACTGTCTCAGAGCTAGCTATGTAGGCCAGGCTGACCTTGGATTTGTGGCATCTTTCTACCTCTATTTCCTAACTGATGAGCTTACCAGTTAAATCCCACGACCTTCCCACCATAGCCACTTCACAGCCAAACTCAACAGAAAAGAGACTTACCAATTTGAAAAAAATTATTACATTTATTTATGGTGTTCCTGTGTTTGTGTGTGTCCATCCATGTCCATGTGTCCACATGTGTCTGTTCATATGCACATGCATGTGCCATGGAATGTACATGGAGTCAGAGGATAACTGTGGGAGTCCGTTCCTTTCTTTCAGTGAATGGGTTCCAGGGATTGAACTCTGGGTGTCAGGTTTGGCTACAAGTCCCTTATCTACTCGTCTTCTCACCAGCCCTGTCTTCTCCCTTTGTTATCAAGCAATAATAACCATTGGCCTTTTTTTTTTGGTTTTTCGAGACAGGGTTTCTCTGTGTAGCCCTGGTTGTCCTGGAACTCACCCTGTAGACCAGGCTGGCCTCAAACTCAGAAATCTGCCTGCCTCTGCCTCCCAAGTGCTGGGATTAAAGGCATGTGCCACCACTGCCCTTCGATAACCATTGTTATCATTATTGTCGTAATTGTTTTTGGTGCTGCCTGCAGCCAGCTTCCTAAGAATAATAGAGTTTGCACATATAGCTTCATGTTGTACATATCATTTAGTATTTTTTAATGTAACCTATGAGAGATCTAAGCTTGCTTAATACAATTAAAATGCTTATGTCAGATGTTATTTTATTTCTTTTTATTATTATTACTATGACCACCACCACTACTATTATTTTAGACAGGGTTACCCTGTTTCCCTGGATTCCCTGCAAAGAGATATGTAGACCAGGCTGGCCTTGAATTCATGGAGATCTGCCTGCCTTTGCCTCCTGAGTTCTGGGATTAAAATTGTGCACCATCACACCTCCACCTAGATTCCTGTTTTTTTAAGGTTGACTCTTTAAATTAGATGTTTGTGAGCAGGTATGTATTTTCATACTGGAGCCCAGGAGAACCTGGAAAATCCTTGGGATTTGGAGTGAGTCATTTGTGAGCTGCCTGATGTGGGTTCTGGGAACTGAGCTTAAGTTCTCTGCAAAAGCAGTAAGAGCTCTAAACCACTGAACTGTCTCCTTAGCGCCATGTAATGACAAGAGTGGTAGGGGAAAGGTTCCTAATGTTATTATTGACAAAGAAGAAAGCTTTGCTTCCAACATGCCTTTTGTGCAGGCATTGACCAGATGAAAGCTGTAGAGCATTAGTGTAACTACCATATAGTATGTTGTTGTATGTATTAAGTAGCACCAGTGGCTACATGGAGGAATACATGTACTTTGTACTTTGAAATCTTTGAGTACCACCAATGCAGTGGCAGCTGTATGGTTTATGACCACATAGCCATGCTGCAATCATGGTATCAAAATAGTTTCCATCTGTTATTGCAATTCTTTGCTTTTCTTTAGCTTCTAAAATTCCTTAAACTACCGTCTCTGTAGATACTTGGTGGGTAGCACCAGCCGGGGCATCAGTGTGTGCAGCCTCCTGTGTGCTGCAACATGAGTACTCACATCACTCTACTTAGCTGCAAAGTCAACACATTTGTGAAATAAAAGCAGTTCCTTATTTTTTACCGATTCTAATGACAACAAAAAATTACCATATTAAAAAAAATAACAAAACCATACTTCAGAAACATTTGCTAACTGGTTCTCCTTTCCACTATTCACCCCCAAATGCTAATGAACACTGATATTGGGACTGACTGACTGATTCCTTAAAGACTGATTCCGGTGCGATCCGTAATCCGGATTTACCTTTGGCTAGCCATTTAGATTGGTTGTTTACACTCTTCATTATTTGGTTTTTGTCATCTGTAAGATGAGACTAGTAATCCCTCTCCCTTTAGAGGGTTGTGAGGTGTAAATGACTTAAACATGATCAGAACAACCTGGTACATAGTAAGTGCCACAAAAACATTCTCTGCTGTTGTCTTCTTTATTTATTCGTGGATTTGATTTCTACAATTTTATTCTCAGTAGTTAACCACAATCTGACTATACTAAATAGAAAATTCCACAAATAGTAAATTTTAATCAAGAACTAGACATGAGTATTTTATTTTTATTAGATACTATAATTGTTATTTTACTAAAACTTTTTTTTTGTTTTTTTTTTTTTTTAGACAGGGTTTCTCTGTGTAGCCCTGACTGTCCTGGAACTCACTCTGTAGACCAGGTCATCCTTGAACTCAGAAATCCTCCTGCCTCTGCCTCCCAAGTGCTGGGATTAAAGGCATGTGCCACCACTGCCCGGTGTGCTAAAACATTTTTATTATAGGTATGTTTTCTATGTAGGATCAAGTACAGTATATATAGAGTTTGGTACTCCCTGGCATTTACTAGGTCTTGGGATATATTCCCCATGGAAATGAGGGGGCTACTGAACTATTAGGTTTTCTCATACGTTCCTGATCAGTAGTTCTTAACATCAGATGGATTGGTATTGTTATTTTCTTATTTCTGATCTTAGTAGTATAGTGTAAAAATTGATAAATTATTTAAATATCAGAATAGTTTGTCTTTTTGTACAGTTTTAAGTTCTAAATTACACTTATGTGTGTATGTGTGAATGTGTGTATACACAGAGCTTACTCTTGTATTATATGGATCTCATGTGGGATAGAACTCAAATCATCAGGCTTGGCAGCAAGCATCTTTACCCACTGAGCCATCTCATAGGCTTTTGTCCGATTTGATTGTGGGTGGTGGGGATTGACCCAGGCCTTATACATGCTAGGCAAGCTGCTGCATCAAGCTGCAGCCCTCACTCTGAATGCCTGTGTCTCACCTGCCTGTGCTAGTTGTTCAACAGGACGATGCTGAATTTGACTTTTTCTTGTTTTTCACAGCAGTACAAATTTTTGCGTTTCCGGAGATCTCTCCTCTTACTAGTTAAACATAGCTGTGTGGAATCCCTGTTCATGGTCAGAAATTTCTGCATTGTGTATTATTTTTTTGGTAAGAATTCCTACTTTCTAATATAGTTTATTATTAGCTCATAGTGAAGAAAATGTCAGCCACAAAGTTACTCTTGCTGGGAGTGGTGGTGCACACCTTTAATCCCAGCACTTGGGAGGCAGAGGCAGGCAGATTTCTGAGTTCAAGGCCAGCCTGGTCTACAGAGTGAGTTCCAGGACAGCCAGGGCTACAGAGAAACCCTGTCTGGAAAAACCACAAAAACCAAAACAAAATAAAGTTACTCTTTATTAATTAGTATTTTTTTAAAATACTTTTGCTCTTGGTCAGCCCAACTGATTTCATTGTTTGATTTGTCAGGATTTGGTAAGGGAATTTTTTATTAAAGAAAATAAGGGTGTGTATGTGTGTGTGTGTTAAGATACTCTTTAAACAGAGAGAAATCTGTTGTGTTGCAGTACAAAGTAAATTGTGAGCAGTTATGTTCACCTTAGAAAACCAGGCTGCACAACTCAGAACAGGAGGGCTGCTGTGGAGGGTGAGAGCAGGGCAAAGGGGGAGCTGCTCAGGGGCCAGGTGTTCACTCACGCGTGGTGAGAAAGTTCTGGAGATCTGTGCACAACAGTAGAGCAAGGAGCTTGTACTGCACCATTCAAGATGGTAAACATCTCAGAGCCAGAGAGAGCAGCTGCAAGAGTTGGTTCTCGCCAGGCAGTGGTGGTGCACACCTTTAGTCCCAGCACTTGGGAGGCAGAGGCCTGCCTGATCTACAGAGTGAGTTCCAGGACAGCCCAGCTACACAGAGAAACCCTGTCTCGAAAAAGCCAAAAACAAAACAAAACAAAAGAGTTAGTTTTCCCCTGTCATGTGGGTTCTGGGAATTGAACTCTGGTTGTTAGACTTGGTAGTGAGCTCTTTTACCTGTTGAGCCATCTCATTAGCCTTGAAGCTCCACAACTATGAGCTTTGCTCTCAGGAGTGAGAGGCGGGGGTGAGTGACTTCTTACCTGTAGACTTGAGACTATAGTGGAATTGGTCATAGTTCACGATGCACATTTTCAAGTACACACTTTCTATACTGAAAAGCTGGAAGTGCTGCACACAGCCAATCGTAATTGTCCTGCTTTATTTTGTTTTAATAACCATGGTGACTAAGACATGTATATGTCAGAATTGTACAAGAAAAGACTTTCAGGATTTAGAAGTTATTTTCTTCTTTATTCCTAATCAGACAGCCTAGCATTTTAACTGAGGTCTCCCTGTGTACTTGAACCTCGCAGTTTAAAGCATGGTGATGAGTTTTACTAACTTCTCATGATCTTCTCTTGGTATTGTTCTCCCAGGCCATATTCCCAAAGCGTGGATTAGCACTGCTCTGGACCTTCACACAGATGAGTGAGTCAAGTCTGATTTGACTTTTAAATTTCCTTCCTTTCCTTCCTTTTAAATTTCGATACTTTGTAGCAGCTTTGTTTAGATTTATCCTTTACCTTCTTTTAATTGAAATAAGAATCAACAGAAGAGAGGGAGGTACTTGGTATGACAAGAAGGTGCAGGCTCATGCCCCTTGCCCATCATGCTTATAGGTTGAAAGCTCCACTCTGTTGCTCACTCCTTAGCTGCTGTGGGGTCAGGTGATGGCTAAGCTTTCCATGACTCCATGTTCTTTCTAGCTTCCTCACCTCACCAGTCTATCCTGCGATGGACTTAGTGTCTCATGCTTAGTTAAATTTGGGTTTTGAATGCCATATGCTCTGTGCCATTGCATTATTCTGCTTCACTTTAGTTAATGTAATGATGCCAGAAGGCAGGTCATCTTTCAATGTATGTTTCAAAATCACTAGAGTTTTTTGAGCCATGCACTTGTGTGAACAAAGATGTGTATGTATATATGCATACAGTTCTCAGAGCAAAAAATGTGTTTATTTTTAATGCATGTAGCTTTCACAGTTTAAAAATCCAAAGGCATCTAAGAGTATGGTACATAGCTTTAACCGTAGCATGAGAGCAGATGCAAGAGGCTAGCCTGGTCTATATAGTGAGTTTTAGGTTAGCCAAGGTTACATAGTGAGACCTTGCCTCAGAAAAACCAAGACAAGAGAGCAGGAGATAGCCCTCCGAGTATCTCCACTCCCTCAGACCCTCTCCCAGTCATAGAAATAATGATCCATTTTGTTGTTGTGCTGCCAGTTACCTTCTAGACTAAAGAAAGGTGAGCTTTCTGAGTTGCATGTCCCATGTCTTTGTCATTCATTATGTGTCAGATTCTATCCTGTTGATGTTATCTTTGGTTTATTAAAAATAAATGTAATTTTTTTAAAGCTGAGTTGTGGTGGCAGATGCCTTTAATCCCAGCATTTGGGAGGCAGAAGCAGTCAGGTCTGTTGTCTTCTACAGAGTCAGTTCCAGGATAGCCAGGGCTACACAGAGAAATCCTGTCTCAAAAGAAGCACAACTAACTAACTAACTAAATGCAATTTCTTTCTCACAGAATTTTTTACCTTTGTATATTTATTTATTTAGTGTGTGTTTGTGTGGCCACCAGAGGCCATCTTGTGGTGGTTCTCTCCTTTTAGCATGTGGGTCCTGGGGATTGAACTCAGGTCATCAGACTGGGCAGCAGTACCTTCACCCACTGAGCCCTAACACTGGCTCTCTCAGAGAACTTTTGATGATGTAGTGATGGTTTAATTGTCAAATAAATACTGAAAAAAATGTGCACACTGTTAATAAGTCATTCCTTTGCCCTTGCCTGAGGCATCCTTTGGTGAAGGTGCAGTCAGGTGGATGCCCAGAGGGCACAGCTTCAGTCACCTCACTCACTGTGTGCTTCACACACAGCCAAAGGGTTCATCTAAGCTGCATGGGGGTGCATTCCTGTAGCCCTAGGACTAGTGAGGCTGAGGCAGGAGGATCATGAGTTCAAGGTGAGACGGGACTATAAGAAAGATCCTATTTCAAATAAACAAGAGACCAAAAGGATTTAACTGGGTAAAGTTGCTTTCCTTTGATGTGTATACTTTTAATTTTTAGGTTACTTCACTGTGTGTCATACGTGGACTTTACGAGGTTCAGTTTTAGATAGTTGGGATTTTAACATAACTGGATATTTAGAGATTTTTAAAAGTTTCTAGGTAAAATTTAGTTATATCCTCTACTTAGTTATTAGATGTGAAGCCAAACACCTGCAGGCCATTTATTCAGTTAGCCCACCCTGTGAACTGGGTCAAATGGAGAGAGGAAAACAGTATTTGATAGAAATTTTTTTATTAAAGATTTATTTTGCTGGGTGGTGATGGTGCATGCCTTTAATCCCAGCACTTGGGAGGCAGAGGCAGGCGGATTTCTGCGTTCCAGGCCAGCCTGGTCTACAGAGTGAGTTCTAGGACAGCCAGAGCTACACAGAGAAACCCTTTCTCGAAAAACCAAAAAAAAAAAAAAAATATTTATTTTATGTGTATGAGTACACTGTAGTTGTACACATGGCAGTGAGCCATCATGTGTGTGGCTGCTGGGAATTCAACTCAGGACCTCTGGCCCCTCTTGTTCCAGCCCTGCTCGCTCGGGTGTAATTCACTGTAGCTGTCTTCAGACGCACCAGAAGAGGGTGTTAGATCTCATTACGGGTAGTTGTGAGCTACCATGGGGTTGCTGGGATCCGAACTCAGGACCTTTGGAAGAGCAGTCAGTGCTCTTACCCGCTGAGCTGTCTCGCCAGCCCTTGATAGAAATTTTTAAGTTTTTGTTCTAAAAAAAAGAAAATCCTACACTATGACCAGGTGCCTAATATTCTTGCATCATGCAAGCCAGTCCCTCAGTCACTATTTACTTGGAAGCTGAACATAATTCTGTCATTTACTGGCCTTCCCCATGAATACTGAGCACTTCGTGGGCAATCCGGTTATAAGCTGATTAAGTCTCATGAGAGCCTGGGACGTCTGAATGAAGAGAGCACACTCTGTTCTATGGACAAGGAAAATGGCTATAGGTGGTGTGCCCCAATAGCAGCACACAGGCAGCAGTCAGATCTAAGTCCTAGTTTGTACAATTGCTAGTTTTGAGATTTTAGGATTTATAGCAGTACTAGCTGAATTACTCAAGGATTTGTAGGATGTGAACTTTTAGCTTCTTAACATTCTAATAGTTTCTAAAAATTGTTTAAAATGCAGAGACCATTGTTTTTGTAGCATGTGCAATACTCTGGAACGGTCTCTATGGCACACATGAAGCTGATGTCT
The DNA here is from genome assembly GCA_019843815.1 of Montemys delectorum. Lineage (NCBI taxonomy): Eukaryota > Metazoa > Chordata > Mammalia > Rodentia > Muridae > Montemys > Montemys delectorum. Next base: position 23,076 of record JADRCD010187464.1, read on the forward strand.
GATCCATACGTCCTAATCATGTTTTTGAGACTGCTGGCCTTGAACTTGAGATCCTCTCGCCTCCCTTCTTCCTTTCTTGTGTGCTGGATGTCACACATGAGCCACCATACCCTGCTCCTTACATGTTTAATAGATTTAAAGAATTGACATGAATTAGCAGTGATAAACTTTCACCTGTCTTAGGTAGTTAGGCCTGTAGACGTTGCTCTGGTTTCCACAGTAAATGGCACTGCAGGCCAGTCTCCGCCTGAGGTTTCCCCTTGGCTTCCCTACAGACCTCTGAGGGGGTGTTAGGGAAAGAGTTGCAGAGAGGTACCAGCAAATAGGGTGTTTCCCAGACGGAATCCTTGCATTTGCCATGGAGTTAATGGTACTTGCTGCTTTCCTAGGCAGGCTCACAGACCTCTTGACACGATAGGAGGCCTCCTGAACATCTCATTACTCTACCATGTCTGGCTGTGTGGTGTCTTCCTCTTGATGACTTGGTATATCTCATGGATACTCTTCAAAATCTATGCCACCGAGGTCAGTATTGGAGTTTTCTTGTTACTACTGTTGTGTTTCAGAGGATAGGAAGTTGTGCTCAAAGCCACACTACTCAGTTGGTTTTCATCGCTCACTCTTTCTGAGGGACAGAGTTTCTGCAAATTAAACAAGGTGGTATTGACTGTGCTTACTTAGAGCCTGGCTTTCTTCCTGCGATTTTGAGTTCAAGGTATGCCTAATTATGCTATTAAAGTAGATACTATTAACATATAAATATGTGGTTATACAATATTTACTTTTTGAAAAACATCTTGAAATTTATGCTGAAGACATGATTCTGAAAATTGAATTAATATGGATAGTTTTATTTATGTGTGTGGGTATTTTGCCAGCATATCACCACATACATGCCTGTTGGTATGGCTCCCCTAAAACTGGAGTTAATATATAATTATGAGCTGCCCAGTGGGTGCTGAGACTTGAACCTGGGTTCTCTAGAGGAGCAACCAGTACTTCAAACTGCTGAGCCATTTCTCCAGCCCCACAAAAGTTTTTTTAAGGGAAGAATTGCCATGTTTTGTTTTGGTTTGGTTTTGATTTTTGGTTTTTGGTTTTTCAAGGCAGGGTTTCTCCGTGTAGCCCTGGCTGTCCTGGAACTCACTCTGTAGACTAGGCTGGCCTCGAACTCAGAAATCCGCCTGCCTCTGCCTCCCAAGCGCTGGGATTAAAAGCGTGCGCCACCACCGCCCGGCTACCTTTTTTTTTTTTTTTAAAATGATCTCAATGTATTTGGCATAGAAGTGTTTTATTTGACCTTACTATCTTTGTGGTAATTTTCAGTGATTTCACAGGATCTCTGTTCCTGGACTTTATTTCTATTAATAGATATCAATTTAATAAAATTGGGACAGTGATACTTTAGAAAGTATATTGATTTTTATTTAAAACCTTATGTGTATGAGTATTTTGCCTACATATGTCTCTATGTACCACATGAGTGCCTAGTGTCTGGAGGCCAGAAGAGACAGTTGGGTTTCCTGGGACTGGAGTTAAGGGCACACACCCTTGCTATGCTTGTACTGAGAATCGAACCTAGGTTCTCTGCAAGAGCAGTCAGTGCCTTTAATTACTGGGCCATCTCTCTAGCCCCACACAGTAGCACTTCTTTTTAAACAATTCTTTTTCAGGGAGCACTGAAGATGTTGATTTGATTGTATTTGTTTCTTTATAATGTCGGCCAGTGCTTATTGACTATAACAAGGTCAACAACAGAATTCTCCTCACATTCTTTGTATCTGATTTTATCCGACAGGCTTATGTGTTTCCTGTTCAGCCACCCTTTGCAGAAGAATCAGACGAATGCCTTCCTAAAGTCTTAAACAGCAATCCCCCACTCATTGTAAAGGTACCACAAGTGTGCATCTTATGGCTTTACAGTTATCTTTGACTTACCTTACAGAGTTAGAGGTCAGTTAGAATAGCTAGGCATTTCCATATTTTTTTTTAGGGTCTAGAATAGTGTTTTTCAACTTATAGGTTGTGACCCTTTGGGGAGTCAAATGACCCTTTCACAGAGGTTGCCTAAGACCATCCAAAACACAGATATTTACATTATGATTCATAACAGTAGCAAAATTTCAGCTATGATGTAGCAATGAAAATAATTTTATGGCTGGATGTCACCACAACATGGGAACTATATTAAAGGGTCATATCATCAGGAAGGTTGAGAACTACTGCTCTAGAATCTTCTAGTATTGATATTATAAAATTACCTACTTGCTAGTCTTTTTTTTTAAATTCAGGTGATTAAATATAAAAGTAAAGTACCCTGTGTACACACCAGCTGTGTATGTATGTTTCCCAGGATGGCTTTGAACTCTTGGATCTCAGCTTCCTGAATAGTGAAGACCACTGGCATGTGCTACCACATTAGCTAAGCCAGCTACCTATTCATAGAAGGCTTGTGTAAGATGTACCTCTCAAACGTAAGATGCAGTGGTAGCCAACTAAATGCATAACTCTGACGAGCCATTCCAGCTCATCCAGCAGAAACACTAGTGTGCTTTTAAATTGCTGGATCACGGCATGCTTTATTCATATAGTGCTTGTGGTCAAAGGTAGGTGTGCTTGGTTGTGCACTGATATGCAAGATACTTGTAATTCTAAAACAAATCATAATCATAAAAGTTAAAGACGTTTACAAATCAAACTAAAAGTAAAATTTGTTTTGATTCAAACTATAATTTGAAATTTTAAAGGAAATCTAAATATAACGGGATATGTCTTACCCTGTTAAAGGATCATAGTGCTTTATTTTATTTTATATTTTTTTGTTTTTGAGACAGGATCCTGCTGTGTAGGCCAGGTTGGACTTGATTTTTCAATTCTCTTGCCTAAGCCACATTCTAAGTGCTAAGATAACAGGCATGTTCTGACATGCACAGCTGGATTAGTACTTTAAAATTAGTTAAAAGAAATGGTTGGAACCCAGTGTTTTTGACATAGTCTAGAGAAGCATAAACAAGTAGGAAAATGAACTGTTACAGCACTAATTGCTAGTAAGTGTTAGCCACTCATTTGGCCACTTACTAAATCTTTATTAGAAGGTTAGTGTCAGGTGGGTTGTGTTGGGTAGGACAATGACTAAGACCCATGGCAACACTACTGGCAAGAGCAGGGGCACCTAACTCCTCGTGGACTCAATACCAGACTGCTCAGGACTAATGCTTTGAAGAAGTAAAGAGTCTTGCCAGGAAGAAGGTAGATTTTAGAAAAGAGCAATAGTTGTGTGTTTGGTGTGTTAGACTCTGCCTTTGGATGTAGCAGTAGTGAGCAAGGTGATGTCCCTGTCCCTGTGGGCCTCGAACTGCTGAGTTCGAGCAGATGAAGCAGCAGGCACATGTGCCACGTCCCAGAGCTTGGAGGTTGGGGGGCACAGTAGATGACAGGAAGTTATAGGAGAAAGGGATATTGGAGTTTACCCTACAGATCTGAAAAAAATAAAATACAGAGCTCTGTAGTTTGTAAGTAGCCAGAGCCTACAGTGTGTAGGGAGGTAGGGGCATGCATGAGATCTAGAAGGGAAGGTTGTGGTTCTGAAATACTCTTGTTTTCCCTTGGACATTTATGAGTCTTGTATGATTTTGTTACAGTTTTAACAGTCTTTCTTTCTTTGTTCCTTTTAGTATTTGGCCTTACAGGACCTAATGTTGCTTTCTCAATATTCTCCTTCTCGAAGGCAAGAAGTTTTCAGCCTCAGCCAACCAGGTAATTGCTGAGAGTCATAGACTTATGTGTGTGTGCTCAGAGTGCCTCAGAGTCTTTGAAAGAGAGGTATGGTTTATTCACACTGTGCACCCTGAGTCCTTAGATGAATGCTGGACTGAATCTTACATGGCCCAAGTGGTTACACTGCTGAGTAGAATTTATGTCACCAGGGAAAAGCATTGATTTGTGAATATTCATTATTTTTTTCAGCTCCTTAAATACCTGAACCTGAAGAAATTGTGTAGTAGGTGTCTTATCAGAAAAGTTCAGCCTAAGAATCTTAGCTCTGGTAATGCTATTGACGACCTTAAAAACCAGATGGCTTCATTCCTAGATGGGAGTAAGGATTGGAGTCAGATTTATCTTTTGACTCCATGGTCGTAGCTCTCTGCTCCTGCTAGGTTATGCTGCCTCCCTAGAAGAAAAGTTAGGCAGAAACTGGATTTGATAGTGACTGAGGGTGATTTTGGCAGGCCTGGCGTTCTCTACTGTACTTGCCAAGACTATACAAGCTCAAGACTGACTTTGCCAGAACTCTCACCATGTTCCTGGTGTGGAACTGGTCCAGCCCTAGCCCTATCCCCGGTGGGAAAGAAAGAGCCTGGGTAACCTTTCATGTGCTTTCTAATTAGCTCTCAATCATTTTGCAAAGCTCGCCAATTCCCATACTGTAAAAAGATCATCTGTAGTTAAATGCAGTGTGGAAATGAAATCCACTTATATAAAAATATAATTGATCAGAGCTGCTTTCTTTTTAGTGGCAAGAAATCCAGTGCTGATATTGTGGAGAAAAAGTGGCCGCTGTGCTTTTCTGTTACACTTGTTATTCAAGCAACTGACAAAATAGTATGTGCTTTGCTAGAGAACTGCTCTGGGGCATGTGATTAAAGTTTAATTAGAATATTACAGCTCATAGTTGTCCTGAGTTACATCTCAGTCTGATGAGTATCTTGTGTGTGCTTGCTGGTTAGTGGTGGTCCCCATACGCGGTATGAAAGGAGTGTGTTTAAGAGGAATCTGTGTGATGAGGGAATGAATGACGTGAGATGGGAGGAATTTACACTGCCTTCTGCTGTTCTTAACATGCAATGGCATATGGGACAACTCTAGTAGGCAAAGGTCTTGGGAAATCAAAGACAGATGAGAGGTTTTTGTTTGTTTTTTTCTTTATTTCATGTTAAATAACATAATGGCCCATATATAAAATCTCCAAGTATGAAGAATTGAATTGTAGAGTTGTGTGTGCTTAATTTTGGTGTATGAATTTTTTTTGCCTTTTTTTAATATATTAAAGTTTAAAATAGATTTTAAAAAATAAAAAAAGTAAAGGTCATTATCAAACAGCCAAGTCACTCCTAGAGATATAATAGAAATTTGGACACATATAAAATAAATAAATAAATCTTTAAAAAAAAAAAAAAAAAAAAAAAAGGCTGGAGAGATGGCTCAGCAGTTAAGAACATTGACTGCTCTTCCAGAGGTCCTGAGTTCAATTCCCAGCAACCACATGGTGGCTCACAACCATCTATAATGTGATCCAGTGCCCTCTTCTGGTGTGTCTGAAGACAGTGATGGTGTACTCACACATATAAAATAAATAAATCTTTTAAAAAAAAAAAAGAAAGAAAGAAATTTGGGGTTTTTTGTTTTGTTTTGTTTTTTAAATTTGTGAGACATGGCTCCATGGCTGTCCTGGAATTAGCCCTGTGGCCTGGAACCTAGAGATCCATCTGCTGCACCAGCACACCCGGCGTGGATACTGGCTCTTACACATAGTCTCTCCTTTATTTATGAAATGTGTTCCAAGATTCTCATTGGTAAAGCTGTGGATGATGGTGCACCCTCTATCTGGTGCTTCCTGGTGCATAAATACCTGTATACTTATGATAAAATGTATGAATTAAATACCGTAAGGGAGGAGCAGCAATAAGAAGAAAATGCAACAGTTATAATAATATACTATGATGAAGTTGCCACCATCTCTGGTGCAGTGGGGCACCCCTACATGAAGTAGGAGTGTTTGAGAGCCAGCGTTGTGATGCCGTGGATTACTTAGAGGATTAGTTAGTGACTGCTAGCATGAGTGTGTTGGATGTGAGGGTGGTTAATGTCCTGAGTAGTCAGTTATGGAGTGGTACTGGAGTAAGTAATTCTATTCGGAATAGCTGCTTAAAATGTAAGGATGACTCTGCTTGCTGTCCTTGGACCATGATTGACTGGGGAATGCAGAGTGTAACTGTTAATTGGGAGGAGCTCCTGTAAGTGGGCATGTAAGGAAGCACGATGAATAGGCAGGTAGTGTAGCATCCCCCAGAGGTACCGTTACACATCCTGGCTTTCACTGCCCTAGTTCATTTTTCACAGACTTAGCAATCTTAAGTGTTGCTAGTGAAATAATTTTTTTTTAAAGATTTATTTATTTTATTTATATGAATACACTGTAGCTGTCTTCAGACACACCAGAAGAGGGCATCAGATCCCATTACAGATGGTTGTGAGCCACCATGTGGTTGCTGGGAATTGAACTCAGTACTTCTGGAAGAGCAGTCAGTGCTCTTAACTGCTGAGCCATCTCTCCAGGCCCCGTGATGTAATTCTTGTCTTAAAAAAATATGGCCTAGTTCTTGGTTTAATTTTGGCAACTAATTTAAGAGCTTTTTAAGGGTAAGATCCAAATTTTTGCTTGCAGGCTTTTGAGCAAATTGATTCAGCCAAGCAGTTCTTAAATTGCTGCTAGGTGGCTTGAGTAACAATAATAGCCTAACTGAGGAAGTGGGTTTTCTTGTTGACCGCCCTACCCACGCTTTGGGAAGAGAATACGGGTTTTATGTTTTAATAGGTGTTGTTTGGCTACCGTAGGTGGACACCCCCACAATTGGACTGCTATTTCGAGGGAGTGTTTGAATCTTTTAAATGATATGACTCAGAAACTGGTTCTCTACCAAGAAGCTGCTGCTACAAATGGGAGGATGTGCTCGTCATACTCTGTGGAACCCAAGAGATTGAGTTCTCCAGGTGACTCCTAGTCCTCAACAAAAGGGAAAATGTATCTGTTTCCTAGGGAAGTGATAGTAGCTAGTTCCTGGCTAATTGCATGTGTGAAGTATATATGTTTAGCATTTTTCTCCCTGCCCATCTTTTCCATAAGTGTGATGTGTTTCCTTAGTTAAAATAGGAACATAGAGCCACACTGAGTAATCTGATAAGATAAAGTGCAAATGGTGAATTCATTTGACAGTGCTTAGAGAAGTGAGCCTTGAGAATCAAGCCTCTGCTGGAAGGGAATGAACCACACAGATCTGACACTGGCTTTGATCCTGGAGCCCACAGGGAAAGGAGAGAACAACTCCTAAAAGTTCTCCCATGATCTCTCTGCATGTGCCTGCTCTTAAGCACATACTCACAGTAATAATGCATAAAACAAACACATCTAAAGCTCCTTGAGTGGTTTCTGGATTACAAAAATAAAGCAGACATTGGGACTTAAACCTAAATGGAAGCCACGTATTGTGCTTTGGTTTGATGCCTTAAGCGGGTGGGGTATAGAAGTTGAACCCTTGTGGGCTGCCTGCCTAGGCCAAGCTTCCTCATCAGCATTGCATATGCTCTGTTACAGAAGAAGCTGCTCTTCAGACTCCAAAACCTAGCCAGACGCCTTGCGTGCCGTCTTTAGTTAAAACTTCACTATTTTCTCCAAAATTATCTACACCCGATGCTTCAAGTCCTTTTGGGACCCCGTTTGGCTCCAGCGTAGTGAATCGAGTGGCTGGAATCTTTGATGTAAACACCTGCTGTGGGTCTCCCCAGAGCCCTCAGCTCATAAGAAGAGGGCCGAGGCTGTGGACTCACACTTCTGGTAAGGGCAGTTTACTTTCCAGATTTGAAGTCACATAGTTGTAGATTAGACAGCTTAGGTCCTCACCTCATCATTTCTCTTTTCTAGATCAGCAAGTGTCTACAATTTCTAATCCATCTCCTTGTACCTCTGTCACTGCTGGGGGCAAGACAGTGACACAGCCCAGTGTGATCTACTCCTGGATTCAGAGTAAACGTGAGCAGGTAGGAGAGTGTATCTGTGGGCTTTATATTTATATGGGAGATCTCCATTGGGAGGGAGGTCAGGACTCTGAGCTACAGCAGTACCTTTCTGTTTGTTTTATGCTTCAGATATGAGTCAGATTGACTCATGAAATCATAGTTGAGTGTTTTGACTTATATTGCATTTCATATGCCTTAATTCTTTTTTTTTTTTTTTTTTTTTCCAAGACAGGGTTTCTCTGTGTAGCCCTGGCTGGCCTGGAACTCACTCTGTGGACCAGGCTGGCCTCAAACTGAGAAATCCACCTGCCTCTGCCTCCCAAGTGCTGGGATTAAAGGAGTGTGCCACCACCGCCTGCCATGACTTAATT
>JADRCD010187466.1:0-11952 GCA_019843815.1 Montemys delectorum
AAAAGTCAGATGTAAATTGAGATATGTGTCACCTTTTGTCTTTGCTTTTACACAAAGAGCATATATAATTCCTGCCATGTAAAGAAATCAGAACAGTTCAACATAATGTCTCATTCAAAGGAACAGTTTTTTAATGTCCAACTCTATGAACCATTATATTAGGTGGGAGGTAACTTTATTTTCTCTACATACTATATTATTAAAATAATTTAGAAGAAAGACACTTTTCCTTTAGACTTATGGACAACTTTTCTCTATTATTCTAACTATTGCCAATTAGAGCAATTGGCTTATACATGTTTTTTTTTTTTTCAAAACAGAAACATTTTGTAGTTACATTAAATGCCAGTGCTAGGTTATTGAAAGCATTCCCCTTCCCCACAGCAAGTAAAAAGCAGACTATTATCCTATTTGTGGGTATGTGTATACACATGCATATAAATTCATATATGTATTAAACTATATATCAATATTATACAAAATTAAATTGATATGTACACTCTTTTTGTATCATATATAAGATACATATATTTGCCACAAATGTTATTGGTCCTAATCTCACTAATCTCATGGGTTTTTTTTATTGGAAATTTGCTCATTGCAGAACTATTAGCTTATGAAATATCTTAAATTTTCTAAAGGCTTTATCTCAAATAATTCTGATCTAACTTTCATTATACATATAATTTGAATTTAGGGCACTAATGGGCTAATTGTCATCATAGCCATCATACAGAAAGACTTGTTAGTTAAAAGAAAAGTATAATGTCTTGTGTATAAAATCTTGTATATAATAGAATGTCTACCTTTTCACTTTAGTTAGATTGTTTTCCTTTAATTTTCACAGTAAAGTTCAAGTTGACTGTAGAACTTTGAGTGGTAAGCCAGATGTGGTAGCACACACCTTTAATTTCAGAGAAGTAAAACCAAGAACATCAACATTTGTAGTAATGTTCTATTGCACAGAGATTTGAAGGCAGATGGGTAACATAAAACTCTCTTTGTCAAAACCAATAACAAAAAAATAAAAAAGAAGTAATTTTTATGTCTTGCTTCATTTTAAAGTAATTCATTGATATTGGTTTCATTGGATTCTTTATATGAACCCAACTTTCTGCATTATTGTTTGTACTAATAAAAAAGCATTTTTAGGCCCACTACAGGTATTTATAGGAACACATAGATATGCATGTCTAAAAAAAACAAAACAATTGAAGGCATAACCTCTACTGGTAGGGAATTTATAGTATCATGTAATATATTACAAATAACAAGTACTAGAAACTAAGGTGTGAATATGCTACTAGTTATATTTGACATTAGAAAATATAGTTGATTGGTAAAACACAGGGTACTCTTCTAGCACAAATTCTTTGGTCTATTATAAAAGTATATCATATCACAGGTCTTGGTTTTCATTGGTTATAAACTATTTCACTTTAATAAGTACATGTTAACTTTAGTATCTCAAAGTCTTTTCCAACAGATACCTATGGGCTCTCATCATCCATCCCAGGCTCCCCTATCTCATTAATATCTCTGGAAGTCTTCAAAGGCAGCTCATACTAGATAATTAAGATGCTTACCACTGTGCATGCCCTCGTGTCTATTTATATTCTCTGCAGCTCCAAAGCTTGATGCTTATATTTATACCATCAGAGTAGGTATAGAACTCTCTGTGTCCTCCACTTTTAAAAAAGCTGTAGGACAAACCCAAGTGGCTTAAAATAACTTTAATTTGTGTAGTACCATAAGATAGAGAAAGAAAATATTAGAAGAACTAATGGTTGCAATCACCAATGCTGCTAAAAGTAAAAAGAAAAACAAATGTTAAAAAAAAAAACAAAAACAAAAACAAAAATCTATAGCACAAAACCACTCAGAAAATCCTGAGATATTTAAATAAATCATAGCCAAGAGTCATCATGAGCAAATTTATCACAGCTAACTGTACTAGTTTCTTGTTTCATTGTTAGGAGGAAGTATATGACAAAGCAACTAAATAAGAGGAGTGACTCTTTCAGCCACTCATTGTTCTTTGTTTCCATGCCTTTAACAGGCAGTCTATGTAATGAGAGACAGATGCAGAACAGAGCAGAGAGGTTCAGGACCAGATGTAATTCCAATGACACTCCACTCATGTGGCCTACTTCCTCCAACCAGACCTACAACTTACTTTTGAGCACATCACAGTTATGTCATATGAATCCATCAGTGGATTAATCTGCCTTTGTGATCTAATTCTCTCTGTAAATGTCCTCATAGACACAGCCGGAGTTATGTATTAATAATTTCTTAGAAGATTCTCAGCACAATCAAGTTGACAAATAAAATATGAAACTTTACAACAGAAACAGAGAGGAAATGAATCTTTAAAGCAGTCAAGAAAATAGAATATTATATAGAGAAGTCAAAAGATATATGTAACAAAAGTCTCACAAGTTTAACAAGAGTTGGAAGCTCATAATGGGAGAACAAGCTTCAAATTTTGAATGAAAGAACAATTGTTGACTTAGAATACACCCGTGGAAAAATGCTTTTCAAGAAAGAATTTAAAATTAACATTTTCAGACATATATTTGAAAAGAAGTATCATAACCTTGGAAGTATTAGGACAGGAAGAGAATGATATAAGGTAAAATATTCACAGAAACATGAAGAATATTAGAAATGGTAATGACATGAGTTTTGTGAGTTTGTAAATATATTGTAAAAACAACTAGCTGAAATATTAACACTTTAAATGCCAGTTTTATAACCTATTTAGATTCAAAGGGATACCAGTAGTATTCAGTTCAGAAAAGAAAAAAATAGAAGGTCAGTTCTGTTAGTACATGTGTGAAGGTGTTTAACAACATATGAGGGCAAGCTTGTATTAACTAAAAGCAACACCATAAACCGTCAAGCATTCACACAAACAAACAGCAATATGCCAATGAAGAAGATTAAATAAAAATTTTAAAACTCATTTGAAAGAACTAAAATAAAAAGATGAAAATTAACACAAAATAGATAAGAGCAAAGAACTATATGTAGATACTGTATATAAACCTGAATATATTATAATCACATTAAATCCAAATTATTTAACATCCACTTTGAAAAATGGAGATTATAAGGCAGGATAATTGTTTCCCTACATGCTACCTATAATAATTTAAAAAATTGGAAATGTTTTTATGCAGGTAATGTATAAGCAAGACATGAAAGTAAAATAAAATAGAAGTAAAATGTTAATCTAATAAAAATAGCTGTAATCCTATCAGAAAAAAAGATATTTGAAAGTAAATAATGATTTGTTTTATTATATTAAATAATTTTATTATACTGATAACAGAAAAAATTAATCATGGAGAGATGATGATTATGTTTGACCCATCACGTGGGCAAGCGTTAATCCCTAAAACTATTAGTGGTAATCTGTTCTGCTTGCAGACAGGAGCATGTTGTCTTCTGAGAGGCTCCACCCAGCAGCTGACTCAGACAGATAGACACCTACAGGCAAACAGTGGAAGGAGCTTGGAAACTCTTATGGAAGAACAGGAGAAAGGATTTTGAGCTCCAAAGGGGATAGGAACTCCACTGGAAGACTAACAGAGTCAAATAACCTTTACCCTTGGACCTTTCAGAGTTTGAACCACAAACCATAGAACATACACTGAGTGGAGCTAAGCCTCCCCATTCATATGTAGCAGATGTGCAGCTTGACCATTATGTGGGTTCTGAACAACTAGAGTAGGGGTTATCCCAAAAGCTATTTCTCTTATTCCCTTCATTACACTAGAGTTTTTCCCTCTTGAAATTTTATTGATGTAACACTTAAGGTAAACTAGAATTTAAAATAAACCTCCTCAATAAAATAATGGATAAAGGCCATTTTTTTACATTTGCAGTTAGTAATGGATCATGTGATATATTCAAGTTTCATATGATCATCAGCAATGATGACTAACAAGAGTCACTGTGATTAAAGTATCAGCTAAAAGGGAAAGTAAAGGGAACCCTGTAAGTAGCAGCAATCAAAGGAATGGTGAATACACAGTTTATGGTTTTATCACTTTTGTTTTTATTAAAATTCAGAGAAGATAGGTTTGAGGTTTAGAAAACTGAAAATTCAAAGATGCTTCAGATTTGAAAGCATGAGCATAAATTTCAGTTTCTTGAAGTTAAATTCTCCACATTAAACTTCTGATGATTTGGGTAACAGGTGCCTGGTTGCTTATGTTCTGTACCTTGTCTTCCTCTAGCCACATATCACCACTCTTGGTATTTCAACACTGAATCTACCATGTAAATACTATACTGAATGCTCATGAGATAAGTATGCCCTGATCATTTAGTTTCCTTTTCTCCAGTTATATATCCCATTTTTTGAGAAATTAATGTAAATATATAAATAATGAAACAAACTTATACTATTAAGGACAATATTTGTATTAGAAACTGATAATTTGAGCTTGGAGGTACAGGCCTCACAAGTGGCAGGACAGCCTGGACAGAATTCCCTCTACCCCCATCTACACCTAGGAGTGATGACAGTAGATCTGCAGCCCTCTATGACCCTTCCCTGCAAGCAGAGAGGCTGCCTTCAGGGAGTGCTTTAACCCAGGGACTCAGGTGAGATACACCATTCTCTCTCCAGTGACTTTCTAAGGCAGGACCAGCCAGGAGGCACAGGCCTCACAAGTAGCAGGACAGCTGGGTCAGGATCCTTTCTACCCCAGGCCACAACTAGAAGGGACAAAGGATCCACAGACCCCTCTGTACCTTTCCTGCAAGTGGAGATCCTGTCTCCAGCGTGTGCTCTGACCCCAGGACTCAGGAAGGATAACTGATCCACAGCCATCTGTGCCCTGGCTTTACCAGAGGAGAGCTGATCTCCCAGAAGTGCTGACACAGACTCACAGACCCACAGGAGCAACAAGCTCTAGTCAGAGACAACAAGAACATGTAACACCAGAGATCAACAGATGTCAAAAGACAAATGCAAGAATCCTACCAACAGAAACCAAGACGACTTGGATTCATCAGAACCTAGTACTCCCACCACAGCAAGTTCTGGATATCCCAAAAGACCGGAAAAGCAAGATTTGGATGTAAAATCATATCTCATGATAGTGTTAGAGGAATTTAAGAAGGACATGTATAACTCCCTTAAAGAATTACAGGAGATCACGAGTAAACAAGTAGAAGCCCTTAAAGAGGAAACACAAAAATCCCTTAAGGAATTACAGGAAAGCACAAACAGGAATTGAGCAAAACCATCCAGGACCTAAAAATGGAAGTAGAAACAAATAAGAAATCACAAAGAGAGACAACTCTGGAGTTCGAAGTCTTAGAAAAGAAGTCAGGAAACATAGATGTAAGCATCACGAACAGAATACAAGAGATAGAAGAGAGAATCTCAGGTGCAGAAGATACCATAGAAAACATTGACACAACAGTCAAAGAAAATACAAAATGCAAAATGTTCCTAACCCAAAACATCCAGGAAATACAGGACACAATGAGAAGACCAAACATAAGGATAAAAGGTATAGAAGGGAGTGAAGACCTCCAACTTAAGGAGCCAGTAAACATCTTCAACAAAATTATAGAAGAAAACTTCCCTAACCTAAGAAAGGGATGCCCATGAACATGTAACATAAACTGGACCAGAAAATAAATTCTTCCCACCACATAATAGTCAAAACACCAAATGCAGAAAACAAAGAAAGAATACTAAAAGCAGTAAGGGAAAAAGGTCAAGTAACATATAAAGGCAGGCCTATCAGAATTACACCAGACTTCTCACAAGAGAAAGCTGGAAGATCCTGGGCAGATGCCATACAGACCCTAAGAGAACACAAATGCCAGCCCAGACTACTATACCCAGCAAAAATCTCAATCACCATAAATGGAGAAACCAAAATAGTCCATGACAAAACCAAACTCACACAATATAGTTCCACAAATCCAGCCCTTCAAAGGGTATTAAATGGAAAACTCCAACACAAGGAGAACTACATCTCTGAAAAAGCAAAAATGTAATCTTCCAACAAATCTAAAAGAAGATATTCACATGAACAGAATTTCAACTCGAACAACAAAAACAACAGGAAGCAACAATAACGTTTCCTTAATATCTATTAATATCAATGGACTCAATTCCCAATAAAAAGTCATAGACTATCAGATTGGATAGGTAAATATGACCCATATTGTTGCATACAGAAAACCCACCTCAGTAAAAAAGACAGACACTATCTCGGAATAAAAGGCTGGAAAACAATCCTCCAAGCCAATGGTCCCAAGAAAAAGACTGGAGTAGCCATTCTAATACTGAATAAAATAGATTTCCACCCTAAAATGATCAAAAATGGTAAGGAGGAACATTTCATATTCATCAAAGGTATGATCTACCAAGATGAACTCTCAATTCTGAACCTCTATGCTCCAAATGCAAGGGCATCTACATTCATAAAAGAATCTTTACTAAAGCTCAAAGCACACATTGCACTGCACACAATAATAGTGGGAAATTTCAATACCACACTCTCTGCAATGGGCAGATCATGGAAACAGAAACTAAATAAAGACAGAGTGAGACTAACAGAAGTTATGAAAGAGATGGATTTAACAGCTATCAATAGAAATTTTTAATCTAAAACAAAAGGACATATCTTCTTCTTAGCACCTCATGGTAGCTTCTCGAAAATTGACAATATAATTGTTCACAAATCAGGCCTCAACAAACACAAGATGATTGAAATAATTCCTTGTATCCTATAACATCAGCATGGACTAAGGCTGTTCCTCAATAACAACACAAACAATAGAATGCCCACATATATGTGAAAAATTAACAACACTCTACTCTCTACTCAATGATAACTTGGTCAAGCAAGAAATAAAGAAAGAAATAAAGACTTTCTAGAGGTTAATGAAAATGAAGCAATAACATACCCAAATTTATGGTTCACAATGAAAACAGTCCTAGGAGGAAAACTAACAGCTTTAAGTGCCTCCAAAAAAAAACTGGAGAGAGCATACACCAGCAATTTGACAGCACATCTGAAAACTCTAGAACAAAAAGAAGCAAATTCACCCAAGAGGAGCGAAAGGCAGGAAATAATCAAACTCAGGGCAGAAATCAACCAAATAGAAACAAAAAGAACTATACAAAGAATCAACCAAACCAGGAGCTAGTTCTTTGAAAAATATCAACAAAAGAGATAAACCCTTAGCCAGACTAACTAGAGGGCACAGAGACAGTATCCTAATTAACAAGATCAGAAATGAAAAGGGAGACATAACAACAGACACTGAGGAAATTCAAAATATCATGAGATCCTACTACAAAAACCTACACTCAACAAAACTGGAAAACCTGGATAAAATGGACAATTTTCTAGAAAGATACCAGTTACCAAAGTTAAATCAAGATCAGATCAATGATTTAAACATTCTCATATCTGCTAATGAAATAGAAACAGTCATTAATAGTCTCCCAATCAAAAAATCCCAGGACTAGATGGGTTTATTGTAGAGTTTTACCAGACCTTCAAACAAGACCTAATACCAATACTCCTTAAAGCAGTCCACAAAATTGAAACAGAAGGTACTCTACCCAATTTGTTCTATGATGCCACAATTACTCTGATACCTAAACCACATAACTAACAAAGAAAAAAGACTTCAGACCAATTTCCCTTATGAATATTGATGCAAAAATACTCAACAAAATTCTTGCAAACTGAATCAAAGAAAACATCAAAACAATCATCCACCATATCAAAGAGGCTTCATCCCGGGGATGCAAGGATGGTTCAATATATGGAAATCCATCAATGTAATTCACTATATAAACAAACACAAAGAAAAAACATATGATCATCTCATTAGATGCTGAGAAAGCATTTGACAAAGTCCAACATCTCTTCATGATAAAAGTCTTGGAAAGATCAGGAATTCAAGGCCCATACTTAAACATAGTAAAAGGAATATACAACAAACCAGTAGCCAACATCAAACTAAATGCAGAGAAACTTGAAGCAATCCCACTTAAATCAGGGACTAGACAAGGATGCCTACTCTCTCCCTACCTATTCAATATTGTACTTGGAGTCCTAGCCAGAGCAATTAGACAACAAAAGGACATCAAAGAAATACAAATTGGAAAGGAAGAAGTCAAATTATCACAATTTGCTGATGATATGATAGTATATTTAAGTGACCCCAAAAGTTCCACCAGAAAGCTCCTAAACCTGTTAAACAACTTCAGCAAAGTAGCTGGATATAAAATTAACTCAGGCAAATCAGTGGCCTTCCTCTACACAAAGGATAAACAGGTGGAGAAAGAAATAGGGAAACAACACACTTCACAATAGTTACAAATAATATAAAATACTTTGGTGTGATTCTAACTAAGCAAATAAAAGATCTGTTTGACAAGAACTTCAGGTCTCTGAAGAAGGAAATTGAAGAAGATCTCAGAAGATTGAAAGATTTTCCATGCTTGTCGATTGGCAGGATTAATATAGTAAAAATGGCCATCTTGCAGAAGGCAATCTACAGATTCAGTGCAATCCCCATCAAAATTCCAACTCAATTCTTCACAGACTTAGAAAGAGCAATGTGCAAATTCATCTGGAATAACAAAAAACCCAGGATAGCCAAAACTATTCTCAACAATAAAGGAACTTTTGGTGGAATCACAATCCCAGATCTTAAGTTGTACTACAGAGCAATTTTTATAAAAACTGCATGGTTTTGGTACAGTGACAGGTGACTTTTTAAGGCAGGACCAGCTGGGAGGCACAGGCCTCACGAGTCAAGCAAGGGAGCAGCAGGGCAGCAGGGACAGGATCCTCTCAGTGACAGAGGTGGATCAGCAACCCTCTCTGCCCCTTCCCTGCAAGTGGAGGGCTGCCTCCAGGGAGTGCTTAACCCAGGGACTCAGCTTCATCAGAACCTAGTACTCCCACCACAGCAAGTCCTGGATATCCTAAAACACTGGAAAAGCAAGATTTGGATCTAAAATCATATCTCACAATGCTGATAGAGTAACTTAAGAAGGACATGAATAACTCCCTTAAGGAAATACAGAAGAACACAGATAAAGAGGTACAAGCCCTTAAAGAGGAAACAAAAAAATCCCATAAAGAATTATAGGAGATCCCAAGTAAACAAATAGAAGCACTTAAAGAGTAAACTCAAAAATCCCTTAAGGAATTGCTGGAAAACACAAACAAACAGGTAAAGGAATTGAATAAAACCATCAATGACCTAAAAATAGAAGAAGAAACAATAAAGAAATCACAAAAAGATAAAACTCTGGAGTTAGAAATCTTAGGAAAGAAGTCAGGAAACATAGATGCAAGCGTCACCAACAGAATACAAGAGATAGAAGAGAGAATATCAGGGGCAGAAGATAACATAGACAACATTGACAGAACACTCAAAGAAAATGCAAAATGCAAAACGACCTTAACCCAAAACATCCAGGAAATCCAGAACACAATGAGAAGACCAAACCTAAGGATAATAGGTATAGAAGAGAGTGAAGACCTCCAACTTAAAGGGCCAGTAAATATCTTCAACAAAATTATAGAAGAAAACTTCCCTAACCTAAAGAAAGAGATGCCCATGAACATACAAGAAGCCTATAGAACTCCAAAAATGGCCATCTTGCAGAAGGCAATCTACAGATTCAGTGCAATCCCCACCAAAATTTCAACTCAATTCTTCACAGACTTAGAAATAGCAATGTGCAAATTCATCTGGAATAACAAAAAACCCAGACCAGAGAAGAAATTCTTCCCACCACATAATAGTCAAAACAACAAACACACAAAACAAAGAAAGAATACTAAATGCAGTAAGGGAAAAAGGTCAAGTAACATACAAAGGCAGGCCTATCAGAATTACACCAGACTTCTCACAAGAGACTATGAAAGCTAGAAGATCCTGGGCAGATGTCATACAGACCCTTCAAGAACACAAATACCAGCCCAGGCTACTATATCCAGCAAAACTCTCAATTACCATAGATGGGAAAAACAAGATATTCCATGACAAAACAAAATTTACACAATATCTTTCCACAAATCCAGCCCTACAAAGGATAATATATGGAAAACATCAACATAAGGAGCAAAACTACACCCCAGAAGAAGCAAGAAGGTAATCTTTCAACAAATCCAAACAAACCTAATTCCACCTCTTACAACAAAGACAACAGGAATGTGACAATTACTTTTTCTTAATATATTAATATGAAAAATTAATATTACCAAAATATCCTAATCGATTGAAATCGAATAATATGAGGTATTAGAAATTTGTTGATTATCATCCAATGGTCTCTCTAATTTGGTAATTGGAGAAATAGGTCCAATATTGTACAATCTATATATACTTTCAACTTATTTGTTTGTGACACTGTCTTGCTGTGTACAGCATAAGGGTCTTGAAATCTCGCTTGTCCTATCTCTGCCTCTCTATTAGTAGTATTGTTTATTTCATATCTTTACGCTATACTATGGTTTTTAGAACAACTCATTTATATATTTCAAAAGTGTTTATATACCCAAAAGGAACATAGACAATTAAATTAGGAAGGGGCTTGTAAGAGAACAACAAAGAGTGAGACTGAATGATTTGCCTGATGTTTGTAATTCTTGTATCAAGTTTGAAGTGGAGGACTTTATAAGTTACTCTTTCTTTGAGATGAATGCTTTTCCAAATTATCACAGCTAATGAACCAAATTCTTACCCTGACCCAATGTCCATGCCACCCTCCAAGCAGAACCATTGTTCATTCAATCAGTTGGTGAATGACTTTTTGGATAGACCATCTTAATACCTACACCATTTCTTAAATGAATGTAACCTGTTCTCTGTGGGCTGAGAATAAAGTCACTCACTCAAGTCAAATAGCTTTGACCATAGCAGGAAGTCTGTATCCAAAAATCGAGCCTACAATTCATTTCTTGGTGCAGCAGAACTATCAACTCTCAGCTTAGCTACGATGGAGGTAAAAATCCTTTGGTGATGTTGTGGCCCGCGCTATTTTCCCGCCGGCAGGAACACACGGATACACACACAGGATCCTTCTGCAGCAAACCTTTATTACCATGCGGTGAGGAGAGAGCAAGCCCTGGAAAATGCACTGCTTATATAAACCCTGGAGCGGCGTGTTCATCTCTGATTGGCTGTTTGCTCATTACCTCATGAGACGCCTCGGGATAGGTTGAGACTTGGCGTGCTCTGGCCCTAGGCACATGTCCAGACTACTTGTTACAGGGAGAAGACACCGGATGCCAGCACCATCTTGTAATGGAGGCTGCCGGCTCAGGTGCGGCTCTCTACATTTCCCCCTTTTTGTTTTAAATGATAGGCTCTGGCCAATGCCCCGTGTCTTAGGCTAGCTGATGTGCTGTCCATTACCAGCACCAAGAGATCGGTGGGATCCTTTGGATCACTACTCATTGGTGTGCTCCTGGTTTATGGCATCAGCCTAATCCCGTCGTAGGGGCCAAAGGCAGCGGGCCTCGAGGACTTATGGCAGTTTGACTCACTCTCCCGTGTGCAATGGGATAAGACCCCTGGGGTGCAAGAGCTAAGTCTTGCTGACCATTAGCCTTTGAGTGTTTATTTTGTTCTTAACATGCTGAGCCAAATATTGGGAGAGGCTCCTTGCTCTAGCACAGCAAGTGCTTGGGCAATTACTACCTTGTCACGTTTTTGTAGGGCTCTGAGCTTGCAAACCATCCAGAAGAGAAACACTAAGCCAGCACACAAGGCAACACTAAACAGGCCAATTCACACCCATCCTTTAAGGAAAGAAAAGGCTGAAGAAACTGTGCCTGTTTGAACTGAGGTAGACATAGCGATCCCAACAGCAGTAGCTGCAACCGCGGTCACAGAGATCGCCGTTATAATGGCTGCGGTTATTCCAAAATCTCTTTT
>JADRCD010187485.1:0-10070 GCA_019843815.1 Montemys delectorum
TTTCAGATGTTGGAGACCTGCTCCAGGGGTGGTTCTGGCTCTTGAAGGAAGCGAGGAGGGGGAAAGTGTCTGCAGGGTAGGGGCAAGACTTGGTCTTGTGGGATGTTTAGGATTGCTTTTAAATAATAAAATGTGTACCTGTCTTAAGTCTAAGTAACTTTGCAGTGGTAGCTGATCTGCTTATCTGAGTCCTTCTGAGGTCAGAAACTGCTGTCTCTAGGGTTTAGCACCTCATCGTAAAACAGCAGGGGATCAGGTAAAGCAGCCTTTGTTCTATCTCGACAAGAACTAGGAAGCTCTATCTACTAACCTGCTAGTTGAAGTTGCACGAAGAAAAGGGGACATGTTGAAAAGTGATTTTAGGGGTTGGAGAGATAGCTCAGCTGTTAAGAGCATTTACTGCTCTTCAGAAGGTCCTGAGTTCAAATCTCAGCAACCACATGGTGGCTCACAACCACCTGTAATGAGATCTGACGCCCTCTTCTGGTGTGTCTGAAGACAGCTACTTACACAAACTTACATATAATAATAAATAAATCTTTTTTTTAAAAAAAGAAAAGTGATTTTAATCTTTATGTCTACGTTCTTCCCCAAAAAGTCTGCCCCTTCACCTCCTTCTTCCTCCTCCTCCTTCTTCCTCCTCCTCTTCCTCCTCTTCCTCCTCCTCCCTCTTCTCTCTTTGTCCTCAGCATATATATGTCTTTTTAAATACATGATCACATGGTCAAAAGTTTACACATGAATCCAAATCTTAATTGAAGAAGAAGTCTACAATGAAGATATTTACATGCATATCCATTAAGAGTCTGTTAGTCATCAGGGAAATGCAAATCAAAACAACCCTGAGATTCCACCTCACACCAGTCAGAATGGCTAGGATAAAAAAACTCAGGTGACAGCAGATGCTGAAGAGGTTGTGGAGAAAGAGGAACACTACTTCATTGCTGGTGGGATTTCAAGCTGGTACAACCACTCTGGAAATCAGTTTGGTGGTTCCTCTGGAAATTGGACATAGTACTACCAGAGGACCCAGCCATACCACTCCTGGGCATATACCCAGAAGATGCTCCAACATGTAATAAGGATACATGCTCCACCATGTTCATAGCACCCTTATTTATAATAGCCAGAAACTGGAAACAACCCAGATGTCCCTCAACAGAGGAATGGATACAGAAAATGTAGTACATCTACACAATGGAGTACTACTTAGTTATTAAAAACAATGAATTTTTGAAATTCTTAGGGAAATGGATGGATCTGGAGAATATCATCCTGAGTGAGGTAACCCAATCACAAAAGAACACACATGGTATGCGTTCTCTGATAAGTGGTTATTAGCCCAGAAGATAAGAATACACAAAGTACAATCTACAAACCACAAGAAACTCAAGAAGGAAGACCAAAATGTGGATACTTCATTCCTTCTTAAAAGGGGGAACAAAATACCCTTGGAAGGAGTTGCAAAGACTAACTATGGAACAGTAGCTGAAGGAAGGACAATCCAGCCTGATATAGCTGTCTCCCGAGAGGCTCTGACAATACCTGACTAATACAGAAGTAGAGGCTCACAGCCATCCTCCATTGGACTGAGTACAGGGTCCCCAATGAAGGAACTAGAGAAAGGACCCAAGTAGCTGAAAGGTTTGCAGCCCCTTAGGACGAACAACAATATGAACTAACTAGTTCCCTCAGAGCTTCCAGGGACTCAACCACCATCTGAAGAGTACACAAGGTGGGACTAATGGCTCCAGCAGCGTATGTATAATAGAGGATGGCCAAGTCGGTCATCAATAGGAGGAGAGGCCCTTGGCCCTGTGAAGGCTCTATGCCCCAGTGTAGGGGAATGCCAGGGCCAGTAAGTGGGAGAGGGTGGGGTGGCGAGCAGGGGGAGGGAGAGAAGGGAGGGGGCAGGGAACAGGGGTTTGTTCTTATTGTTTTTTTTTTGTTTTTTGTTTTGGAGGGGAAACTGGGAAAGGAGATATTGTATGACATGTAAATAAATAAAATATCTAATAAAAAGAAGAAAAGGTTAAAAAGAAAAAAAAAAGAGTAATTATCTGGCTAAACATACATTATCTGTCACTAGCTTTACCAGTTCATGGAGAGTTAAAAACCATAACTAGGTTATCATTGAAGTTTGTATAGATAAACAGAGTCAATATTTTATCTTCTGTCCTGGCACCTACCATAAATCGTTAGTTCCCTTTTTATGACCTTTGGCTAATTGTTCTACAACCGCTTAGAATGTGTTCTAAGTTATAAATGCCTGGTTTTTATCTCAGAAACAATTAACTCATGACATTTGGAAACGGGCAGAGTTCTAACTGCAGTTTTCATATCAGAGAGGGCTTTAATAGCAGTCCTATTATGAAGGGCTATTATACAACTGCTAGTATAATTTTAGGAATTTCTATAGGATCACCATTAAGAATTAAGACATCATCTATTTGTCTATATTGCATTACTACAAGACTCGGGTCGTTCTGCAGAGATCTGCTCAAGAGGGTGGGCTAATGCCTACTGATTGATATTTATGTTTAATAGAACAGGAAGAGCATATTAACAGCAGGGCCCTTTCCTCACGTGTAACCTCCTCCATCTTGTCCACCATAGTTCTACACTCCCTGGTGGACTCACCCTGGGAAGATCACCTGCTAGTTTTGCTAGTTCTTAACTTCTCCTAGATGGCTCCTGATACTTTTTTTTGTTTTGTTTTGTTTTTATTGTTAGGGGTGGGGGTGGAGGTGGAAGAAGTGGTGTGTGTGTGTGTGTGTGTGTGTGTGTGTGTGTGTGTGCATTAATGAGCACTTGTTGTATACCCCACATGGGACCAGGCACCAAACACTCAGCAGTAAAGACAGCAGAAGGAAATGCCCTCAGCCTTTGATGCAGGGTGGCTTGGGATCCTTCCAGGTCTCTTATTACACATAAACACAAGAGAGGAACCCTGGGTTTATTCTGTCCATGTCCCCAAGACAAGATTCTGGCCCTGCCCTACCTGACACAGAAGCTGTTCCCTGACCACACATGGACGTGGAACACTGAGACTGTGGCCTGTGCGCTCAGCTTGCACTTGAGTGGCTACAACATGCAGGCTGGGAGCCCGTAGGTGCAGGGAAAATAAAAAGTGCCTGGAGTTTGTAATTTCAGAACTTGGGAACCTAAGGCAGGAGGATTACTATATGTTCCATCCCAGAAAGTTCTGGACAGCAGAAGCCTGCAAAAACAAAACAAAACAAAAACAAAAACAAAAACCCCAAAAAACAAAAAAACAAAAAAACAAAACCCAAACCAAAACCCAAACCAAAACCAGAACCAAACCAGAAATAGAAATAGGCAGTCAAAAGAGTGACCATCCTCCTGCTCTGGTACCTCCATCTGTAAATGTAAGCACCCATCCTTATAATTTTAAAAATCACTTTATGCGAGTACAAGATTTTCCTGATCCCATGTCGGCACCACTGGCATGCAGTACCCATAGCAGCCAGAGGAGGGCACTACATCCTCTGGAACTGCAATTACAGTCAGTTGTAAACCACCACCTACAGCACCCGGTATTCCCATGCAGTCTCCCATCCAAGTACTAACCAGGCCCGACCCTGCTTAGCTTCCGAGATCAGACAAGATCGGGTGCGTTCAGGGTGGTATGGCTATAGATGGGGATAGGGGTGGGGGTGGGGTGAGGGGAGTGTGTGGGGGGGTGTGGGGTGTGGGGATCATTAAACTGGTCTTCTGGAAGAGCAGCCAATGCTCTTAACTGCTGAGCCATATCTTCACAATGTCTTACAAATGTTTTTAACGTGGCCACTAGAAAATGTGACCTTACCCCATGCTTTACACTACATCTATGAACCAGCTCCACCCAGGCAAGGCATCCCCTGGTTAAAGATCAGGCCAACAAAGAAGTGGCTCAGTCAGGGAAGTAAGCACTCAACTAGCAAGCCTGGGGACCAAGTTCAATCAGCTAAAACAGCCGGCGTGTGCCTGGCACCTCGCTTGGGAGCTCTGAGCATTCGAGTACTCGGTGCTCTTGCAGGGCTCCTGACTTTGATTCACAGTGCCTGTGTGTCGGTCGGGTGGCTCACAGCCATCTGTAACTCCAGCTTCTGAGGGTCAGCTCCTCCAGCCTGCACAAGCGCTAACACTTGTGTGCCATACCCACAGGCAGACAAAAACATAAACATTAATGTCAACGTAAGAAACCAACGTGGTGGCATGCCGTGAGCCTTGCGCCCCAGAAGCACAGAGAGCGAGGTTTCCGCAGCTTCCTGGTCGCCCACAGTATTCCAGTTGGTAAGATCAGGCCTAAGAAAGATCCTGCTTTCAAAAGCAAGTGAGCTGGTGCCTGAGGAATGTCAGTTGAAGCTGACACTCTGGCCCCCACACAAACACACACACACACACACACACACACACACACACACACACATCCCAACCACCAACAATAACCAGCACCACAACCATGACAACAAAAACACCTTCCACGTAGAGCACTGAACATTTCCATAACTCAGTGTGGCTCGTTCATTCGTCAGACCCACCATTACAAACAAACCTTAGGAGCACAAAAGACCCACACGGGCCCTCACCTGTGGCTCATGCTCACTGATGGGGCAAGACATTGTTCAGGATCACCAGCTCCAACTTCCCTCTTCAGTCAGGGAACACATACCTGTCACCCTCCTGTCTCCACTCACCCCTCCCAAGTTGCCATTCACTTCTCCCATGTGACCTCTCACTTCCTTCTTGACCAATATACCCTAAAGCCATGTATGACATCATCAGTTCCCTAGCGTCAGGCAGACCCTGCCCCAGGAGGGGAGAGGGCCAAGCTCAGGTCCCTCTGTGCCTCTGTGGCTGGAACACAGCCCTGCTGAGTCCCATTGGTCACATGACAATGTGACAGGGAAGACGGTCTGCTTCATGGACCTGACAGAGGCTTCAGCGTTCACAGGATCCCAGCCCTAACACACTCTAGCTGAATGTCCCTGAGCCAGCGGCTTTAGCACTCTGAGTCTCTATAACATTCTCTCTGTGTATGTGGTGGGAGGTGAGAGAGAGGGGGACTGTGTGTGTGTGTGTGTGTGCGTGCACTGTCTATCCTGGGCAGTTGGTCCTGAGTTGTTTGTAAAAATCAGACTGATTGCCCAAGGGTATCACGAAGCTAGCAGAGTTGCTCCATGGCCTCTGCTTCAGTTCCTGCCTCTGCTTCCCTCAGTGAGGGAGTGTGATGCAGGCCTGTGAGCCACACAATCCCTTCCCTCAGTGAGGGAGTGTGATGCAGGCCTTTGAGCCACACAATCCCTTCCCTCCCCAGCACCATCTTTACCACAGCACAAACAAGGACAGAAACTGGTCCTAAGAGGGCACTGCTGTGAATGACCCGCCATGTGGCTCCTTGGGAGGATGGAGAAAGGATTTTGGAACTTTGGGTTGGAAAGCTGTGGAGAACTGAGAGCCTAACAGGCTGTTTGTGGGAACTGGAAGACAGCAGTGCTGAGAGGCGGGCAGAGGACAGAGGCTGGAGTGAAGTTTCCCCATCTGGGCTGTTTGTGGGCTATGTTTGCATTAAGAATCAGTAATTTCTCATCAGCTGGGGCTCAAACTCTGCTCTGATTAAGTAAAGAACAGCAAGATGGGACCAACACTTCTAGAAAGAGTTTCCTCATGGTGAGCAAACAGAAGCTGTGGTCCAAGGGTCCCAAGACTGCATCTACAGGTGTCAGCCACACCAGGTAATGTGTAGAGGTCTCCCAGGAGGTAATGTATTAGTCCCATGAAACCTGCAGTACTGGAGGGGTCATGGGGAGCAGCTGAGGCCTGGCACTGAGCGAGGCCAGGAGAAGCCACTGGTGAAAGTGCAGCCTCAATGGCAGTGGAGACCCCGAGACACTGGACTTGCCCTGAGCAGGAGACAACTGCCAGGAACCGAGCAATGTGACAACAGAGCTGGCCTGAGCCTGAGACCAGCTGTGTGTGCTGTGGATGGCAGAGTCCAAGAAGATCGGGGAACTGTGAGTTCAAGCTATCGAGATACTGAGCATTTTGCTCTGTTGGGCTTTGATTGTGTTTTGGTCTGATTGGGACAGTGACCTGTTTTTCCCTCTTACAGTATGAAAATATTTAACTTGTGTTTTTAATTTTATATGACCCTACAGTTAAGAGACTAACATGTTAAAGTGTTAGAATTTACAAAAAAAAATCTCTTGACACTTTTAAAGCTGTATTGTATTTTATGGTGTGATGTTGACATGAGATCTTAGGGGAAATCAAGAAAGGAAAGGTTATGGTTTAGTAGAGTTGTGTGTGAGCATCAACTTGAGAGTGGGTATTTTTGTGAAGGTGAGGTTTTATCAATTAGCTATAAGCTATGGTCAGTAAGCAGGAGGCAGCCTTAATCAATCAGCCTGGTCCAGGGCAGGCTGTGGGCACATGTTCCTGATGGATGTGGCTGGTGCCATGGCTGGGCATGTGGGTTTTATAAAAAAGCAAATTGATTTTAGCAGTGGAGAGCAATCAGTGAGCAGAGTTCCTCCATGGTCTCTGCTTCAGTTATTCACCTGACTTCCCTCAATGATGGGCTTGGACTGAGATGTGTAAACAAACAAGGCCTTTCCTTCCCAAGCGGTGTTCGGTCATGTGATAAAGACATGACATCAACAGGAAGCCACAGTGTATCCCTTCTTCCCTCTGGTCGTAGCAACTCCTGTCGCTACGGGGTCACAATGGCTGGGCCAGGAGCTTTCCCAGATGGAACCTGTACTTGACCAAGGTGATGGAACTCTTCAGCTTGAGTGGATGACGCTTCAGGAAACTTCACTGGAGCTTAGTGAAGCAGGTAGAGAGCTCACCCTCCAGCCCCAGGAAGGCACACACACTGATGATACTGGCGTGGATTGGGGGGCCAGGTTTGTTGTAGAAGCAGACATTACCTATAAAGGAGATTTCATTCAGTTAACACCTCAACTTTTCTCTAAGGTTCTTCAGTCTCTCTGGGGTGATAACCACTGGCCATGGGGTTCAGTGAGCAAGGCAGAGTTTTACCACTGCAAACATCACTGCCCCACCACACCCTGAAAAGTTCCTGCCACCAACTGGTCCAAGGGCAGTGCCTGCTTCACAACCCTGAAAATAGTGATGGCAGGAGCCAGCACACAAGAGAGCTGCATGAGAGCTGCATGGTCATCTAATAACAACCAAGCACATTCGTGTACCCAGAATTACCTGCGTGCCATCTGTGTACACTCCTGTCAAAGTTTACTGTGGAACAGTTGTATATCATATCTGTATGTAATATCTGTGCTTACAGTGTCCCTCTCATATTTTGTTTGTGTTGTATGTAGTGTGTATGTGTTTGTGTGTATGTGTGTGTGTATGTGTGTGTGTTTGTGTGTGTGTATGTGTGTGTATTTGTGTGTGTATGTGTGTGTTTGTGTGTATGTGTGTATGTGTGTGTGTGTGTATGTGTGTGTGTTTGTGTTGTGTGTATGTTTGTATATGTGTGTGTGTGACCAGTGTGCTTGTAGAGTAGATAGGTGGCAGGTATGGAATTGGTGTGTGTGTGTGTGTGTGTGTGTGTGTGTGTGGCCCTACTATCAGGCTAGGATGCTGGCATGGGGCAAAATCACTTACATATGGAGTTTAGGACATGCTCAATCACTCAGTGGTCCAGGGCCTTCCTGTGCTTATTCAGGATTTCTATGCCCAGCACACATTAGGGCTCATCTGCTAAGTCACCTGAGATAAGGTTGTGGCTGGGGTCCTCCTTTGGGCTGTCACATACAACTCCAGTCCCAAAGGCAGTCTTTCTGTGGTGGAGCCCCTCCCAGTTGGAAAGTGCCTCAGGCTGGGCAAGTCCATGAGCAAGGCAGGCTTCTGGGGGTGTAGTTCTCTCAGCTCATTTCTGGGTCACCTCCTCTCAGCCCCCTCCACTGAGCAGGGTTCTAAGCTCTTGCAGCGTCCCACAGCAGTCTGCCCTGGTCCTCCTCCCAGGCTGGCCCTCTCAGTCCCTGCTGCCTGACACTCTGGACCGTTTCCATGGCTCTCCTAAGCCAAGAGCTGGTTTCGAAGTTGATAGCAGCAGTTCGCACGGTGGCCAGCAGGGGGTGCTGTGCTTTCCCTCAAATGTAAAGCCTCAAGTATTCTCTAGGCTACCCCAAAGACCACAGCTTTCAAGGGTGTTCCTGGTTGTCTTTGGGCAGAGTTAGGCAATTTGTAACTTTGGAGACACACTGTGTGTC
The DNA here is from genome assembly GCA_019843815.1 of Montemys delectorum. NCBI lineage: Eukaryota > Metazoa > Chordata > Mammalia > Rodentia > Muridae > Montemys > Montemys delectorum. Next base: position 8,244 of record JADRCD010187485.1, read on the forward strand.
AGGTCTGGTGTAAGATCTTTTAATATGGAGTAATATAACATGTCTTTGCCCATTGGGGCGGGAGCGGAGAGGGCTGGGATGGTGGTAGCTGGGATTCCAGTTTTTCTGAGGGGGACAGAGCTTCTCTAAGAAGATCTACATCTTGAACAAATCCTCCCGCTGACATCCAGGCCTCTCTACAGGTCTGAGGGTTCCATTTTTGGGGGGGGGAGACTCATCAGCTATTAATTTTCAGTTAAGTCTACAATGCCTCATGTTTGGAAAGACAAAACTCACTTTAAAACTTAGCTATCTGTGTGAGGAAGAGACTTTTTTAAAGAGTGGTATATTGTTTATTTTTTTATTTATTTTTATTTATTTATTATATCTAAGTACACTGTAGCTGTCCTCAGACACACCAGAAGAGGGCGTCAGATCTCATTACGGATGGTTGTGAGCCACCATGCGGTTGCTGGGATTTGAACTCAAGACCTTCGGAAAAGCACTCAGTGCTCCTAACCACTGAGCCATTTCTCCAGCCACGTGGAAGAGTTTTGAAGTACTGAATTAAATCACAATGCTCTTACTTAAACTAAAACAAATAAAGGTATTCTCCCTCCCTCCTTTCCTTTCTCTCTGCCTCTTCCCTTCCTTCCTTCCTTCCTTCCTTCCTTCCTTCCTTCCTTCCTTCCTTCCTTCCCTTCAACTGGATCATATTGTATGTCCCACTCTAGCCTAGAATTCACAGAATTCCCCCTGCCTCAAGCTTCTAAGTTCTAGAGTTACACACACACACACACACACACGCACACACACACACACACACGCACACGCACACGCACACGCGCGCGCGCGCACACACACACACACCACTTCATACAGAGGCTCAACAGTTCCATAATTCTGTGTGGTGAACCAGCACTTTTATAAATACAGAAATACATTAACCATAAAATATCCAGTTGTGCTGTCTACACTTGAGCCCTTTCTTACTGAGAATGAAGAAATTGCTGAGGGCTACCAGCTCCTAACTCCTGCTCCTGTCCCCAGACCCTACACCTGTCCCCAATGTCCACTCTCAATCTCTGTGAAGGGGGAAGGGTGGGTCTCCATGGCCCCCATTCATTGAGTTCTCGGTCTAGCATATGTGAGAGGATGCATGTCCCCTGGACCCTAGGACAAACCACACTCTCCCTTGTACTTTATCTGAGCCTTCAGTGCAGCCAGTGATGCTGGTCTATGACTCCACTCTTGCCCTTCTGAAACTCCCTCAGATACACAGGATTCTATAAACAATAGCCTGTGGTCCCCTGCCAATCTGTGGACCCATCATGTCTTCCCTCATCCACCCCACACTAATGTAATACCATGCATGATCTGTAATGTCTCCATCCCGTTTCTCCTGGTGGAATGGAAAGATGAAGACCTTTAAGGTCAAAAATGGCAGTTGCGGGTATGGATTAGCAGGGAAGGGCTCGCCTGATGTCTGTCAGAGGGAGAGGCTGTACGTATGGCTCAGTGGCAGAGTGCTTACCCAGCATGCATGAGGCCTGACCTAAAAGGAATCATCCTGAGTTGCCTGTGGCTTTGATGTCAGAGTCAAGTAAACGAACAAGATCATCATGGCTAAGCAGTTCTCTTGGGTGTCCATGACGTGAGAGCACATGGGGGCCTTTTGGGTCTGACAAATGACCCTCTGGTTCACAACACTGATCAATAGAACCATGCGACTCTGTGAGGAGGGTGGTGTGTGTGTGTGTGTGTGTGTGTGTGTGTGTGTGAGAGAGAGAGAGAGAGAGAGAGAGACAGAGACAGAGACAGAGACAGAGACAGAGACAGAGACAGAGA
>JADRCD010187493.1:0-48806 GCA_019843815.1 Montemys delectorum
ACAACAAGGATGTGACCATCTATCACCTGAAATTAGAATCATCCCAAAACCAGTGGGAAAAAAATCAATGATAGGAAGGACAATATGTCTCAACTAGAGCCTAGCAACCCTATTTAAGTAGGCTTTGGGGTTGCAACATAGCTGAAACATAAGATAAGGACTTTAAATGCATTTATGAATACTATAGACATTCTTAAAGAGGAAACGATTACATACCTTAAAGAAATTTATCAAAACATAACTAAGCAGTGTGATTAAATGAACAAATCAGTTAATGACCTGAAGGTAGAAATACAATAAATATAGAAAACCCAAAACTGAGGTGTTTATTATTCTAAAGGCAGCACAACCTGTGGAAATGGAGCCAATACATGGTGTGGACTAAAATCTCATGCAGTAGCTACTTTATGTAGAGCACCAAACAATTTATACTCAGTGGGTTCAGAGGAGTCACATGAGTAAAGTGTACAATCATAAGGGCAGGCATCACAGTAGAGCTACAAAATGCAGTAACATGCTTTCCTGTACAGGCATTTAAATAAATAATAATAGCCAGTAGTAATAAATAATTTGAAGTAAAGTCACTCCAACCCAGGATACCTGGTGGGGTTAGAGAAAGAAAACATAAGACACAAAGAATTCTGTTATTTGAAGAAAATTATGTCACAATACTCTTGTCATGGTTTCTTAGAGTTTCTTCACAAACATTAAAAATCTCCTCACCTATTATTGGATCATGTTCCAACAATGACAGAAATCCGGATATAAAACTTTAGGAACTCAAACAGGAAACTTAGTGGTAAGCCTCATTGGAAGCATAAGAAAGATGGAAGAGATAATCTCAGACAATAAAGATGAGATAGAAGAAATGGATACTATAGTAAAAGACAATGTTAAATCTAAAAGTCTTCATTAACAAAATCCAGGAAATAAGACCAAATATACAAATGGTTGTAATAGAGAAAGAAGAAGAATCTAAGATCAAAGGCACAGAAAATGTTTTCAAAAAAGCATAGAAAAAATATCTGAAATCTAAAGATGGAGATGCATGTCAAGGTACAAGAACTATGTAGAACAGCAAGTAGATTAAACCAGGAAAGAATTCCTCTTGGCAAGTAATAAGCAACACACTACACATAAGGGACAAAGGAAAAAATAATAAATGTTGCAAGGTTAAAAATATCAAGACTTATATGTTAACCTATATGTAACCTATATATAACATTCCTACAAGAAATGTTAACAACTGACTTAAGGGAGACCCTGACTATTGGAAGGAACTAGAAAGATACTTTATAAGTGGTAACAGACCAGAGTTGCCAGCCCTGACTACTCTACCCAGTGAAAGTTGCAAAAACTATAGATGGAAAATACTATGTCCCATTATAGAGTCAAAATTAAGCTGGATTTAACTACAGACAGAAAAATTTAACCTGAAGAAGTTAACCACACCAATAAAACACAAAAAATAAGTAATTACATTCCAGAAAATAAAACAGGGATCATACATACATACATACATACATACATACATACATACATACAAAATAGACACACACACAAACATACACACACACACACACACACACACACATACACACCATATCAACACTAACAGAAATCAATAAATACTAATCACTGATAGCACTCAACATCAACAATCTCAATTACCAAAGAGTAGCAGCTTGGACTCAAAAATTGGATGCTCATTTCATCCATAAAAACACAACTTAAAATCAAGGATAGATAACACCTTATGGCAAAAACATAGAAACAGATATTCTGAGATAATTTAAGGACTATCTGACAAAAAAGATTTTAAACCATAATTAATCAGAAGAAATAAGGAAAGACAACACACACTGAACAAAGGAAAAAATCCACTAAGATGACATTGTTATTTATATTTGGTGCATTTATGTACCAAATATAAGAGAACCTGAGTTCTTACAAGAAATGTTACTACAATAATTTAAATCACATACTGCTCTCATACATAATGTTAATGGGTTACTTTAATACTGTACTATAGTCAATAGAGAAATATACACAGACAAGCCTAAACAGAGAAAAGCTGGAGCTATGTCATAAACTAAATAGATCTAAGAGATATTTATAGAACATTTCACTCAAACACAAAAGAATATCACTTATTTTTAGCAACTCATAGAATTTTATCCAAAATTGACCACTCAGACAGAAAGCAGGTCTCAGCAGACACACACACACACACACACACACACTCACACACACACACACTCACACACACACACACACACACACACACACACACACACAAACACTCATTCCACTCACACAAAGAAAGAAAGAAATACCACCCTGTACCCTATCTACCACTATTGATTGAAGGTGTGACTATTAAAAGAAAGCTTAGAAACTAATGGAAATTAAAAACTAATTACTGAGTGAAAAATAACTAAAAGAGAAATTGAGAAATAAATTTAAGACATTTTAGAATTGAAAATAATGAAAATGCAACACGCTCAAACTTATGGGACACAATGAAGGTTATTTTGAGAAGTAAGCCATAGCTCTAAGTGTTTACATAAGAAATAATAAGCTTCCAGATCCCATTTGCTCCCAGAGCTGATCATGTGCCACAGTGCTCCATACCCAAATACTACCTGGAGAGAGCTGGTCTCCCAGGAGTCCTACACACCTGTAAACACAGGTAAGACCACCACTTCTGCTCAAATTCCTGGCACAAGAAGGACCAACCCAGAGTCATCAGGACATAGGAATATCCAAGGACAGGGTCCTTCTGGTTTCAGGCTGCACCCCAGAGTTGACCTTGGGCCCCAGGCCCTAAAACCAAATTCCTTCCAGAGAGAACTGGTCTTCCAGGAGTATTGACACACAAGGTTGCAGGAGGGACAAGACATTGTGAGAGACAGCAAGACCAGCTAATACTAGAGATATCCAGATGGCAAGAGGCAAGGGCAAGAACATAAGCAATAGAAACCAAGGCTACTTGGCATCATCAGAACCTAGTTCTCCCACCACAGTGAGCCCTGGATACCCTTTCACACCAGAAAAGCAAGACTCTGATTTAAAATTATATTTCATGATGATAATAGAGGACTTTAAGATGGACATAAATAATTCCCTTAAAGAAATACAGGAGAACACAGGTAAACAGGTAGATGCCCTTAAAGAGGAAACACAAAAATTGGTTAAAGAATTACAAGGAAACAGAACCAAACAGGTAAAGGAATTGAACAAAACAATCCAGGATCTAAAAATGAAAGTAAAAATAATAAAGAAATCACAAAGGGAAACAATCCTGTAGATAGAAAACCTAGGTAAGAGATCAGGAGTCACAGATGCAGGCATCACCAACAGAATACAAGAGATAGAAGAGAGAATTTCAAGGGCAGAAGATACCATAGAAAATATTGACACAACAGGCAAACAAAATGCAAAGTACAAAAATCTCCTAACCCAAAACATCCAGGAAATCTAGGACACAATGAGAAGATGAATCCTAAAGATACTACATGTGGGACAGTGTAGGGCAGTGGTCTATTCAGATAACTTAGGTTCAATAAAATATTTGGCCTTGAGCTCTGGAGCCTCCATCAGCAGTTTTCTGCTTACAGGGGTAAAAGGAGCTCAGCCATAACTCATGAGCTTTTGGCTCCTGCTAAAGTCGCAACCCCTCACAGCTGCCCCTGCAGGAGATATGTGCTCTATCTGGCAGACAGTGCCCCAAGCTCTCAGCATTCTAGCTGGACCTTACACACAGTCATCTGACCACAAGCCAGGCATGCTACACCCTATACAATATAAGAGACAGTTTGCTCCCTCCCCACTCTCTTGCTCTTTGTCTTTTCCCTCTCTTGCTTCTTCTCTTCCTCTCTTGCTCTTTCTCTTTTGCTCTTGCTTTTTGTTCCTCCCTTCCCCTCTTTAGTCTCTTGCTCTTTATCACCTCTCTTGCTCTTTGTCTCTTCTCTCTCTTGATCTTTCTTTCCTCTTTGCTTTTTGTTCTCTTCTCTTGCTTTCTTGCTCTCTTGCTTTCTTCCTTGATTTTCTCTCTCGCTCATTCTCTTCTCTTCTTCTTCTCCATTCCTTCTCTCTATTTGACCAGCCTATTTTCTCTTTCCTATAATAAAATATCTCATTTTACATTGCCTCCTTCTTAACTAAAGCACCCGTCAATAGACCTTAGCAGCAGGGAGAAAGAGAGCTAGGCCTGAGCCCAGGCCTCACCATTGGTACAACAAATAGGTATAGAACAGAGCGAAGATTCCTAACTTAAAGGACCAGTAAATAACTTCAACAAAATTATAGAAGAAAACTTCCCTAACCTAAAGAGATGCCCATGAACATACAAGAAGCCTAGAGAACTCCAAATAGATTGGACCAGAAAAGAAATTCCTCCCATCACATAATAGCCAAAATACAAAATGCACAAAACAAATAAATAATATTAAAAGAAGTCAGGGAAAAAGGTCAAATAACATATAAAGGCAGACCTATCAGAATTACACCAGACTATACAAGAGAGACTATAAAAGCTAGAAATTCCTGGGCAAGTGTCATACAGACCCTAAGAGAACAAAAATTCCATTCTAGCCCAGGTGACTATACTCAGCAAAACTCTCAATTACCAGAGATGGAAAAAACAAGGTATTCCATGACAAAACCAAATTTACACATTATCTTTCCACAAATCCGGCCTTCCAAAGGATAATATATGGAAAATGCCAACACAAGGAAAAAAGCAAGAAAGTAATCTTCTCTCAACAAACACAAAAGAAGATAGCCACACATACATAAAAATAACATAAAAAATAAGAGGAAGTAGCAATCACTTTTCCTAGATACCTCAATATCAATGGATTTAATTCCCTAATAAAAAGATATAGACTAATAGGTTGGATATATAAACAGGACACAGCATTTTGCTGCATACAAGAAATGTACCTCAGTGTCAAAGACAGACACTACCACAGAGCAAGGGGCTAGAAAACAATTTTCCATGCAAATGGTCCCAAAACGAAGCTGATGTAGCCATTCTAATATCGAATAAAATCAACTTTCAATCAAAAATTATAAAAAAGGATAAGGAAGGACAATTCATACTCATCAAAGGAAAAAAATGTACCAAGAAGAGCTCTTAAATCTGAACATCTGTGATCCAAATGCAAGGGCACACACATTCATAAAAGTAACTTTACTAGGTCTCTCTGGGCTTGTATCCTCACAGACCTTGGGAGAAAGCTCCGCAGCCAGTCCCACAACACCCAGAGGAAGATCCACTCCCAGGTGCTCTAACAAGCCTAGGATTGCGGTTCCAAAAAGAATGGGAGGCCTGGGCTTCGACCCAGGCCCGGCCAGCTGATGCTCTCTCTCTCTCCCTGGGGTGGCTGGGGTCCTGGTGTTGAGGCCCAGGTCTCTCTCTCTCCTCCCGGGTCTAGCCTGTTTGCTGCACAGCACCTTAATTAAAAGGGAGGCAATATATGAATGAGTTATTTTATTGTAGGAAGAGGAAATATGCTGGTTGAGTAGAGAGAAGGAAAGGAGAGGAAGGAGAGAGAGAGATGAGAAGAGGGAGAAGAGAACAAAGAGCAGAGGAGAAGGGGGGAGAGCAAGAGTTGCAGAGGAAGAGTAAGGAAAGAAGAGAGCAAGAGAAGAGAAGAGAACAAGAGAACAAGAGAGAGAGAGAAGAGAACAGGAGAAGAAGAAGAGAACAAGAAAGTGAGGGAGCAAGAGAGAGAGGAGGGGGCAAACCACCCCTTTTATTGTATGGGGTGTGGCATGCCTGGCTTGTGGTCAGATGACTGTGTGTAAGATCCAGCTAAAATGCTGGGAGCTTGAGGCAGTGTCTGTCTGATAGAGCACACATCTCCTGCAGGGGCAGCTGTGAGGGGTCTGGGCTGAAATCTGAGCCATGGTCTCAGGAGCAATTCACTGAACGCCTTCCATCCCTTTGAGCAAATGCTCAGTGGGTCTCTGGGGTTCCAAGTGGCTCTACTGGACTCTGGCTGTCAGAATTGCCCCACTGCCCAACACCAGATCACAGGATCCCAGAATCACAGGATCACAGACACAGCTTGACTCTGAGGATTTCTGACACAACCAGGATCACAGGTGCAGAAGACACCCTAAAACATTGACACAACAGTTAAAGAAAATGCAAAAAGCAAAAAGCTCCTAACTCAAAACATCCAGGAAATCCAGAATGCAATGAGAAGACCAAACCTTAGGATAGTGTGTATAGAAGAGAGCGAAGACTCCCAGTGTAGTGGGTCAGTAAATACTGTCAACAAAATAATAGAAGAAAACTTCTCTAACCTAAAGAAAGAGATGCCCATGAACATACAAGAAGCCTACAGAACTCCAAATATACTGGACCAGAAAAGAAATTCCTCCCATTACATAATAATCAAAACACCAAATGCACTAAACAAAGAAAGAATTTTAAAAGCAGTAAGGCAAAAAGGACAAGTCACATATAGAGGCAGGACTATCAGAATTACACCAGATTTCTCACCAGAGATTATGAAAGCTGGAAGATCCTAGGCAGATGTCTTACAGACACTATGAGAACACAAATTCAAGCACAGGCTTCTATGCTCGGCAAAACTTTCAATTATCATAGATGGAGAAAACAAGATATTCCATGACAAAACCAAATTTACACAATATCTTTCCACAAATCCAACCCTACAAAGGATAATAGATGGAAAACATCAACATAAGGAGCAAATCTACACCCTAGAAGAAGCAAGAAAGTAATCCTTCAACAAATTCACACAAACCTAATTCCACCTCTTACAATAAAAACAACAGTAAGAGACAATTACTTTTTCTTAATATCTTAATATAAAATTAATATTACCAACATGTACTAATCTATTAAAATCTAAAAATATGAGGAATTAGAAATTTTTTGATTATCAACCAATGGTCTCTCTAATTTGGTAATTGGAGAAATAGGTCCAATATTGTACAATCTATATACACTTTAAGCTTGTTTGCTCATGACAGTGCCTTGCTGTGTATGACATAATAGTCTTGAAATCTTGCTTCTCCTATCTTAGCCTCTCTATTAGTAGTTTTGTTTATTTCATGTTTTTACACTATACTATGGTTTTCAGAACAGCTTACATATTTCAAAAGTATTTATATACTCAAAAGAAACATAGACAATTAACTTGAGAGGTGCCTTGTAAGAGAACAACAAAGAGTGAGACTGAATGCTTTGCTTGACGTTTGTAACTCTTGTATCAAGTTTGAAGAAGAGAACTTTGTAAGTTACTCTTTCTCTGAGATGAATGCTTTCCCAAATTATCACAGCCAATGAGACAAATTCTTACACTCACATAATGTCTGTGCCACCCTCCAAGCGTAAACATTGTTTATTGAAACAGTTGGTGAATTACTATATGGATAGACCATCTTAATACTCACACCATTTTTTAAATGAATGTAACCTGTTCTCTATGGGCTGAGAATAAAGTCACTTACTCAAGTCAAATTGCTTTGACCATAGCAGGAAGTCTGTCTCCAAAAATCGTACCTACAATTCATTCCTTGGCACAGCAGAACTGTCAACTCTCAGCTTAGCTATGATGGAGGTAAAATCCTTTGGTGATGTGAGGGTCATTGAAGTACAGCCTTATTACAACGATATCAAATGTCTAAAAATTATTCTTATTTTGGGCTTGTACCACAGTGAGAGCCAAGATTTTAAACTCCACTAAATACAAAACAAACAAATTAAAGACTTTATATATCTATGTTCATTTAAGAAAATACTAGTAGTGATGTATTATTTTGAAATATACAGTTAATATGTTTGGAGTTATTTAAATTTTATATTGAGAAAAATGTATTTTCACTATTGCTGTAGACAAGCATCAACATAAAACTGTTAAATTGATTGTTATTTTACATCAAACTACTTTTATAATACTTATTTTTTATTGTTATAATATTTTATAAATTTTAAATTTTAAGGAATATGACAAAAAAGATATTGTAGGCATTGAAGGGGGGTCCAAATTGGTTTAATAGGAACCCCCCAACAACCCAAGTTGTTTTCAAGAGAAACTTATATGTTTCTCTCCACAAAATGAGGGCTCAAGGTCCAACTGCTGAAGAAGATAGCATACACAACTCATTGAACATGGTAAGGTCAAGCAGGTGCCTACGTAGTATTCAATGCTATGGGCTAGTAGTGATTTTAATACTGAGATGTACTCTGCAGATTACATAGCAGTTCATTCTAGAGAAATGTAAACACCAACCCAGCTTCAAACCCCATAATCTTCAATGGTTTCCTGCCTACCAGACATGGCAGTGCTATGGTGCCTCAAAGCTTGTGGTGCCTCAACCAATGTCTTTCTTGATTAAAAGCTCATGGCTGGACACAGAACCCACATGAGACATGCTCAAGGTGACAAAGAACCTAAGACAAGTCAACCCAAAGACCTACTCAAAAACAAAATATTACTGATCTACTAAAAGGAATATACCCATAAAATGACTGCTGACATTCTGCTATACTCATAGATCAGTATCTTGTTCAGCCAACATCAAAGATGCTCCTTCCTGCAGCAGATGGGAACAAATGCAGAGGCCACAGAAAGCAAGACATTTTACAGAGAATGTCACTTGCAATGAAAATTTATTGTTTTCATGGAAGACACATGGGGGCAACCAACTCCTCTTAATTGTAGTGTACATGCAAAGCAGTAGATACCCCACAGGACATAAACGCTATTGCATCTTTTGAGTGTCCATGTCTCATAATGTCATGGAAGGACTTTTTCTCCCCTCTACAAGTCCTTTGTGGATTCTGTTTTTGTTTTTGTTTGTGCGTGTGTGTGTGTGTGTGTCCCCTTCAGCTCTCTTACTTGTGTTTGGTTTGTTTCATTTGGATGTTATTGTTTTGGTATTTTATATTTTAGTAGATCTTAGAATCCTTTTATATTTTATTTTAATCTTTTCTTGGTAGGAACCAAAGAGTTGGACTTGGCTAATTGCTTTGAGCAGCATGCATCAGAAGTATTTCAGTTTGGCTCCTGTGTCATGTGTGCCTTTTAGTTCCTGAAAGAACTGAGGTACTTCTTCTGTCAGTGAAACACTCACTTGGTGTATCTCTCTATGTTCCCATGGATATCAAGGCACCATGGATGCTAGACAGGACAAATAGTCCTAGACATTAATCTTGGGTACCCTGTGAAATTGGAAAACATCACTGTATGCTGGCAACTATAACTCTTAGTGATCCTGCCAATTACCAGTATTTTCGGTTTCTGAAAAATATATAAAAAGTCAGATTGCTCATAACAAAATTGTCACAGCCTTAGTCTTGCTGTGGCCCCTCTAATGGAAGCCAGTTTTAGTTCCTTTTCCCCCTATCAGCTTACTTGGCTGACTTCCCTTGTCTGATAAGCAAGCGGAGGTGCTTACATTCTCTCATTCAGTCCATCCTAACCACAAATTCCACTCTCTCCACTGCTCACAGTACCCTCATCTCCCCTTTCCCATAGATATACTTTAGCATGGGAGTTGCATGACCAGTTCATGTTCTATATTCTCCATTACTGAGAGTCTTCACTAGGGTCACCCTGGATATATCCTGGGAGTGTCTACTGTAGTTTCCACGTTGCCCCCTCAAATAACATCCAGTTACTTACATCTCTTATCTCTTCCTGTACTCTTCATTCTACCTACCCACCTGACCCCTCCTGTTCCAATTCCCATCTCCCCATTCTACGCAAGTGTATTTTCTCTTTTATTGATTTCTCTTTTATTGATTTCATCCTTCTGATTTATTATTTCTTGTTATCTACTTCTCCTAGGTGTGCTTATTTACTTACTTACATTTTTACCTATTTATTGTTAGAGCTTTCAGGTGTGCTGATAAATTGCTAGTATGGTATTACATCTCTCCAATTTCTTTATGTGGGTACTTATTCCTATAATCTTCCTTCTTCACCATCACTTTCATTGTTTTCCATAAGTTTGTGTATATTACATATTCACTTTTACTAAATTCTAAAAAGTCTTTAATTTATTTTTCTTTCTTCTGTGTCTTTTTTCTTGACCCATTTTTCATTTACTAGAGATTTGTTCAGTTTCCATGAGTTTGTAGGCTTTCTGTTCTTTCTGTAGTTGAAATCTTGCTTCAACCTGTATTGGTCTGATAGAATGCAGGGAGTTATTTCAATTTCTTTTGCTCATGTTCTTGTTATGTGATGTTATATGCCATGTTGTAAAACAGTGATGATCTTCAGCAATCTTACTGCCCTCATTAGATGCATTTGTTCAATCTATAAATATTTTTAGGCAAAAGACCAAATAGCTCTATAAATATTAGCCAAAATACCAAAGTAAATCTTCTTTTAAAAATAAACTATTCAGATACCTGTTTTCCCACTTTGACAGTGGTAATGAATGGCCTCTCCCAACCTGAGTTTTGTGAAAAACACTTAGGCATTCTTAGCCACCCCACAGTCTTGGGCTTAGGAATTTTCTCTCATCAACACAAAATAGATAAAAAGCCTTCTTCTCTGTGCATCTCCCAATTTAAGGAAACTGAAAACTGGGAGCAAAATCAATGGTCCCCTCTACTCAATTACAGGGAAAAGCACAGGTAGATAGAACAAAATTAGTTTATTTTACTTTATGGCCATCCAAAACTAGTTACTTTTCTCTTGAAAAATGAATGCATCAGGTGAATCAATGCTTCATTCTATACTTGGATAGCCTAGAGGTTCATCTGACTATGAAAGACTCACAGAGATCTGGTTTTCAATGATGATTCACAGATTTAAGTTTTGGATTTTTGGGTTTTTTTCATTTTCATTTTTCAAAGAAAACCAAGAATTTGTGGTGCCTGTTACTATTTACTCTAATGTGAAGTTTCATTGCTGGGGTCAAACTGTAAGCTAAAGAACTATATGAAGGAAAATATTTTCATTAGGCTAACTGTGGAAGGAAACTTTCACTTTGCTAACATCATATTTTTTTATAATAGGAGCCGACACCATAAAGTATATCTACTGAGTTGGTAGTCATCTGTAAGAACAAAAAGAAGAAAATTTTATATTACATATTGACATATCCATTGGGTGTCCTCTGAGACTTTAAGACATATTTGAAGAGTTAATGACCTAAAATAAGGAGCCTTAGAGAAGCTGAGAAACTCCTGAGATGAGCATATTCATAAGAACGTGTTCCTGACAAGAAAGGCAATGTATGAATGAGGACATCCTCTGGCATCATTAGACCTTGAAACTACTTATAAAACTTTTATCCTCCAATGTTACCTTTTTCTGCCCTATAAATTCCCAAGGCCCATGTCTCCCCACTCTTGAGGAGACACTGGTGTGCTTCAACTCTTCTGATTAAAGAATCAATTTGCTTTTGTAGAAGTTAGGTTTCTCTCGCTCTCTCTCTATCTCACTCTTCCCCTCTCCCCCTCTCTCACTCCCCTCTCTCTAATTTCTATAATAATAGCAAACTAGCCAGTCTTTCTGGGCTGATGTCCAGAACAGACCTTGGGGACAAGCTCTGCAGCCAATCCCACAACACCCAGAGGAAGCTCCACTCCCAGGCACTCTGACACAACCAGGATCAGAGGTAAGGAGGAACTGACATCTGTCCCAACACTGGGAGTAACTGGGAACAATGGGACCAGGCACACAGGAACTCCACCATCCCAGTGACTCAGGTTCCTTCCAGTCTGTCTGGGATGGTATCCAGAGTAGATCTTGGGTGCAAGCTCCACAACCAGTCCCACAACACCCAGAAGAAGTTCCACTCTCAGGTGACCTAACAAGGCCAGGAATACAGGATCCCAGAATCACAGGATCACAGACACAGATTGACTCTGAGGAGTTCTGACACAACCAGGATCACAGGAAGGACAGTCAGATTTAGCAAGGACATGTAGCACTAGAGATATCCAGATGTCGGGGTAGGGAGGGCAAGTGTAAGAAAATAAACAACACAAACCAAGGTCACTTGGCATCATCAGAACCTAATTCTCCCACCATAGCAAGTACTGGACACACCATTTACCCCAGAAAAGCAAGATTCAGATATAAAATCACTTCTCATGGTGATGATACAGGACTTTAAGAAACACAGAAATAGCACACTCAAAGAAATACAAGAGAACACAGGTAAACAGCTAGAAGCCCTTCAAGAGGAAACACAAAAATCCTTAAAGATCTTCAGGAAAACACAATCAAACAGGTGAAGGAAATGAGCAAAAACATCCAGAATCTAAAAATGGAAATAGAAACGATAATGAAAACAGAAAGAGAGACAACACTGGCCATACAAAACCTAGGAAAGAAATCAGGAATCATAGATGCAAACATCACCAACAGACTACAAGAGATAGAAGAGAGGATCTCAGGGGTAGAAGACACCATAGAAAACATTGATACAACAGTCAAAGAAAATGCAAAAAGCTCCTAGCCCAAAATATCCAGGAAATCCAGGACTCAATGAGAAGACCAAACCTAAGGATAATAGGCATAGAAGAAAGTGAAGATTCCCAATGTAATGGGCCAGCAAATATCTTCAACAAAATTATAGAAGAATTATAGAAAAATTCCCTAACCTAAAGAAAGAGATGCCCATGAACATACAAGAAGCCTACAGAACCCCAAATAGACTGGACCAGAAAAGAAATTGCTCCCGACACGTAATAATAAAAACACCAAATACACTAAACAAAGAAAGAATACTAAAAGCAGTAAGGGAAAAAAGTCAAGTAACATATAAAGGCAGGCCTATCAGAATTATACCAGACTCTCACCAGAGATTATGAAAGCTAAAAGATCCTGGGCAGATGTCATACAGACCCTACAAGTGTTACCTTCCCTCTTTACTTCAGTCATCGGACTTCTGGCAGCCTCTGCTTAGGGGCTAACATCTGGGAGCTAAGACAGATGCTCTCTGTTGACTGTTTTTCTTTGAAGAAATCACCTGAGTACACCCATGGCCTGAGCATGCCCATCACCTGAACAGGCCAGGCCCACTGCCTGAAGATCCACTGAACCTGGGGACTTTGGCACCTGAACTTTCTTTACAATATAATCTAGAGACTTGGTTTCAGTTTCTCTTGTAACTATAAAAACCCTGGCTTATTCTGAGTAAAGTTGGAGCCTTGATTGGGACACAACTTGGCTTAGTGTTTTCTCTTTGCATTTCAAACCCTCTATTTCAGGTCTTTGTTCCCTCCTGGCTGAAAGAACCCTGTTCCTGAAACTGCAGGCAGTTTCAGATGGAGCCTGAAGGTGGACTCAGGTATGGAGGATGTAAATGGACATACTGTCAAAGCAGAGCTCTGCCTAAAAATTCAGAAGTTAAGGATAAAAGGTCGTGCACCATTCTGCACGGTAGGTAATTTTGATGCTAGTGCTAGCCTTATTTTTATATTGTAGAAGTATTGCCGTGTAAGAAGGGTACAGGGCTAGGTTGGATTGGTGCTGACCTGGTGTTTTAATTCACCTAGGGGGTGTGACAGTAAGTATGGGTTTGAATGAATCAAAAGCAGCAATACAGAGTATAAATAAGTTGCTTCAGGCAAGAGAAATCAGGGTGAAAAAAATGCATTGAAAGGTATGAAGGAAATGCTAGGCAGATTGAGTATCCTGTTGGAATATATTCACAAATTGCGATGGCAGGGAGACGAGCTTGGATTAAATTATCTACAAAAGGTGAAATTAATGGAAGTCTAGCTGCTATCCGACAAGGCCCAGATGAGCTTTTTCAAAATTTCATGGCCAGGTTGCAGCAAGCTGCAAGCAGAATTCTTGGGGATTCTCATATGGACAGTCTATTTATTACACAGCTAGCTTATGAGAACGCTAATGCAGCGTGTAAGGCTACTATTCAGCCACACAAGGGTAGGATGGATTTATCTGGATATATTCATCTTTATGCAGATATTGGAACTTCTTATAATCAAGGACTGATAATGGCAGCTGCATTGCAGGGAACTATGATTCAAGAGATTCTGACGCAAAGACAGGGGAATAAAGGATGTTTTAAACGTGGTATTATGAATCATTTTAAATATGATTGCCCTAAGAAATTAGGAGCCACAAACAGGCAGCAGTCAGGTGTTGCCCTGAGAATCTGTCTTCATTGTAGGAAAGGGAAGCATTGGGTCAGAGACTGTAGATTTAAAAAAGGCTTTCAAGATAATTCCTTGCTGGGAAACAAGTGGAGGGGGCAGCCCTAGTCCCCCTTCCTAAAACAACAGGCAGCATATGGGGTCATGAGGCTGCCACCCAGCCAAGGAAATCAGTCTTTGAAATTTTCAGGGCAACCCCCGGAAGTACAGGATTGGACCTCTGTTCCACCTGTCACACAGTATTAACACCAGAAATGGGAGTTCAAATTCTGCCTACTGGAGTCTTTGGGCCCTTGCCTACAGAGACTTGGGGGTTGCTTATAGGGAGAAGTAGCTCAATTTCGAAAGGATTGTAGATTTATCCAGGTGTTATTGATGGTGATTATCAGGGAGAGATTAAGATTATGGCTACTTCACCTTGTGGTGTTCTTACAGTACCTGCTAATCAGAGAATTGCTCAGTTTATTTTAATTCCTTTGTATCCAATGCCTTCTAATTTTGTTAAAGAGGAAAGAGGACAGAGTTGTTTTGGTTCTTCTGATGTATACTGGGTACAACCTATCACTAGTAAAAGACCTAATCTTAAATTAATTATTGAAGGGAAAAGTTTTGAAGGTTTAATAGATACTGGAGCGGATGTGACTACCATCAGAGGAAAAGACTGGCCCTGAACTTGGTCTTTGTCTGAGACAATAACTCATCTACAATGAATTGGTTATGCCAATAACCAAAAGCCAAGCTCTAAGCTTTTAACCTGGAGAGATGGGGAAGGTAATTCAGGACAAATTCAGTCTTATGTTGTGTCAAATCTGCCTGTTACTCTGTGGGGAAGGGAACTGTTGTCACAAATGGGTCTCGCTCTGTGTAGCCCTAGTGAAATAACTAATAAACAGAGGTCAGAACAGGATATTAGAACATCTGAAGGCCTTAAGCCTCATCTTAATAGTAAGGGTTTGAAGCATTTTCCATGATGGCCACTATCTTGCCTGTGCCCCATGCAGATAAAATTCAATGGATTAATAATATTCCAGTTTGGGTTGATCAGTGGTCTTTATCTCAAGAAAAGATATAAGCTGCTTCTTTGCTAATGCAGGAGCAATTGAAAGCAGGACATCTAAGGGAGTCTAATTCCCCATGGAATACACCAATATTTGTCATCAAGAAAAAAATCAGGTAAATGGAGACTGTTACAAGATCTAAGAAAGGTAAATGAAACAATGGTAGTTATGGGAGCATTGCAAACTGGACTTCCATCTCCAGTGGGAATTCCAAAAGGATATTATAAAAATAGTTATGGATTTAAAAGACTGTTTCTTTGCAATTTCTTTGCATCCTGAGGATTGTGAGAGATTTTCTTTTAGTGTTCCATCTGTTAATTTTAAAGAACCTATGAAAAGATATCAATGGACAGTCTTTCCTCAGGGAATGGCGAATAGTCCTACATTATGTCAGAAATTTGTGGCACAAGCCATTGATCTTATAGGGAAAAAATGGCTAATGATATATATTGCCCACTACACAGATGATGTCCTATTAGCAGGAAAAAATCCTCAGGATGTACTTTTATGTTATAGAGACTTACAAGTTGCCTTAGATTAAAAGGGATTGCAAATAGCTCCAGAAAATGTGCAAACTCAGGATCCATATAGTTATTTTGGATTTACACTCATGGCTCAATCTATTATTCCTCAAAAGATAGTTATTCATAGAGACAGATTAAAAACTTTAAATGATTTTCAAAAATTATTAGGTGATATCAATTGGCTTCATCCCTATTTAAAGCTTACTACGGGAGAATTGAAACCTTTATTTGATATTCTCAGAGGTAATTCTGATCCTAATTCTCCTAGATCTTTAACTAGAGAAGGAATGTCAGCTTTACAGCAGGTAAAAAGAGCTATTGAAATAATTTGTTACTTATATAGATTATTCTTTACCTTTACATTTATTAATTTTCAATACAGCTCATGTTCCTACAGCATTGTTATGGCAAAAAGCACCTCTCATGTGGATACATTCAAGGGTGTCTCCTAAATGTAATATCTTGCCATATTATGAGGCAGAATCTTATATGATCATGCTTGGTAGAAAGCAAGCACTGACTTACTTTGGCAAGGAGCCAGATGTTATCTTTCAGCCTTTCACTTTAGAGCAAGATTCCTGGTTGAAACAGCATAGTACAGATTGGTTGCTTGCTCAGATAGCATTTCAGGGAATTATAGATAATCATTATCCTCAAGATAAATTGATAAAATTCTTAAATGTGCATGAAGAGATATTTCCTAACATGACTTCTTTACAGCCTTTGAATAATGCCCTTGTGATATTTACTGATGGTTCCTCTAAAGGACAAGCTGGATATCTTATGAATAATAAACAAGTAGTCATAGAGACTCCTGGTCTCTCAGCTCAGTTAGCTGAATTAACAACAGTATTAAATGTGTTTCAGGCTGTGACTGATGCTTTCAATCTTTTCACTGATAGCCTATACATGACACAGTCAGTTCCTTTATTAGAAACATGTGGTGTGTTTAATTTTAATATGACAGCAGGATCCTTATTTTCACAATTGCAAAATGTTATCCTTGCATGAAAAAATCAGTTTTATATTGGTCATATATGAGCTCATTCTGGTCTTCCTGGACCATTGGCTGCAGCTAATAATTGTATTGACAGAGCTCTTGTAGGAGAAGTCTTAGTTTCAGATCCTGTTGCACTATCTAAACGAGATCATAATAAATTCCATCTCTCTAGCCATGCTTTAAGACTCAAACATAAAATTTCCAAAGAACAAGCAAGAATGATTGTAAAACAGTGCCCTAATTGTGTTATTCTATCTCCAGTTCCACTTTTAGGGGTAAATCCAAGAGGCCTTATGCCCAATCATATTTGGCAGATGGATATAACTCATTATGCAGAATTCAGAAAGCTTAAATATATACATGTCTTTATTGATATTTGTTCAGGATTTATATTTGCTTCCCTGCATACAGGAGAGGCCTCTAGAAATGTAATTGATCATTGTTTACAAATCTTTAACATTATGGGCTTGCCTAAAGTTATTAAGACAGACAATAGGCCAGCTCACTCTGGCAAAAATTTTGTGTCATTTTGTGAAAATTTTGGCATCAAACATAAAACTGGAATTCCCTATAACCCAATGGGACAAGGGATTGTTGAACGTGCACATCGCACTCTTAAAAATTAGCTTTTGAAAATTAAGGAGGGAATTTGTATCCTCCTAGATCTCCAAAGACACACCTTGCTTTTGTGTTATTTGATTTGAACATTTTTCAGACTGACATCAGAGGTCATTCTGCTGTGGACTGATATTGGCATCCTAATACTTCAAGTTCAAGTTTGTATGCCATGGTGAGGTGGAGAGATCCACTCACTAATACTTGGCATGGTCCAGATCCAGTTTTGGTTTAAGTCAGAGGGCCTGTGTATATTTTTTTCTCAGAAAGAGAATGAAGCTCGTTGGGTTCCTGAAAGATTATTAAGACAGGTGGACTCAGATCCACAGCCTTCTTAGTAAGTGCACTTTGAACACACTACTGAAAAGTCTTTTTTCTTTTTCTTTTGTTTTTGAGCTGACAGCTTTTTCTGTCACTCTAGAAATGCCCACTTGATATGGAAAAATTTGCTTTCTCCCGAAGCTAAATAAACAACTCGAATTCACTTGCTCATGCCCGGAGCCAAAGTAAAGTCATTCCTATAGCATTTAGCTGGTTCAGGTTGGTGAAATCCCAAATTACTAGCCTGAATTTACAACTTTGCATTTGAATTGAGGGTAGTTCTCCGCAAAGGTTCCCAGAATTGGAGCTGATAGTCTGCAGCTCAGTCAGGTGCCTACACTTATCTCCAGTACAGTGGCATGCAGCTTTACTATAACTTCAGAGAAGGTGGTTTTCAAAAAGACTGTGGCAGCTTGTGGACTTTGCAGGCAATAAAGGCATGTCTTGGTATTGGGTGCACAGAAGAAGGTGCATTTTGAAAACCTGTGTTCTTCGGGCTAGATCTCTGGCAAAAGAAATCAACCTAAGACAGAGGCATGTACCGAGTCCCTGTGTTTTGGTAAAAACACGAAATAAGCCTGGTTTGTAGTACAAACTAGATGTACATGTTTTCAAGGATGGGTAAGATTTTTTGCCAGCAGATATTATACTGCAGATGATATGCACCCAGGCACCATGAAAATTCCCTGTGCAAAAGCGTGATGTTTGATTATGCCTTTGTTCTGCAATTTTTTAAATAAAAAGGGAGGAATTGTTACCTTCCCTCTTCACTTCAGTCATCAGACTTCTGGCAGCCTCTGCTTAGGGGCTAACACCTGGGAGCTAAGACAGATGCTCTCTGTTGACTGTTGGTTTGTCTTTGAAGAAGCCGCCTGAGTATGCTCATCACCTAAGTATGCCCATGGCCTGAGCATGCCCATCACCTGAACAGACCCACTGCCTGAAGATCCACTGAACCTGGGGACTTTGGCACCTGAACTTTCTTTACAATATAATCTAGAGACTTGGTTTCAGTTTCTCTTGTAACTATAAAAACCCTGGCTTATTCTAAGTAAAGTTAGAGCCTTGATTGGGACACAATTTGGCTTAGTGTTTTCTCTTTGCATTTCAAACCCTCTATTTCAGGTCCTTGTTCCCTCCTGGCTGAGAGAACCCCGTTCGTGAAACAGCAGGGAGTTTCATACAAGAACATAAGTGCTAGCCCAGGCTACTATATCCAGCAAAACTCAATTACCATAGATGGAAGAAATAAGATATTCCATGACAACACAAAATTTACACAATATCTTTCCACAAATCCAGCCCTACAAAGAATAATAGATGGAAAAAATCAACATAAGGAGCAAAACTATACCACAGAAGAAGCAAGAAGGTAATCTTTCAACAAATCCACATAAACCTAATTCCACCTCTTACAACAAAAACAACAGGAAGTGACAATTACTTTTTCTTAATATATTAATATGAAAATTGATATTATCAACATATCCTAATCGATTAAAATCCAATAATATGAGAAATTAGAAATTTGTTGATTATCATCCAATGGTCTCTCTAATTTGGTAATTGGAGAAATAGGTCCAATATTATACAATCCATATATACTTTCAGCTTGTTTGTTTGTGACAGTGTCTTGCTGTGTATAACATAAGGGTCTTGAAATCTTGCTTCTCCTATCTCAGCCTAATAGTAGTATTGTTTATTTCATGTCTTTACACTATACTATGATTTTCAGAGCATCTTATATATTTCAAAAGTATTTATATACCCAAAAGAAACATAGACAATTAACTAGGGAGGTTGCTTGTAAGAGAACAACAAAGCGTGAGACTGAATGCTTTGCCTGATGTTTGTAGCTCTTGTATCAAGTTTGAAGAAGAGGACTTTATAAGTTACTCTTTCTTTGAGATGAATGCTTTTCCAAATTATCACAGCTAATGAACCAAATTCTTACCCTCACCCAATGTCCGTGCCACCCTCCAAGCAGAACCATTGTTCATTGAAACAGTTGGTGAATTATCTTATGGATAGACTATCTTAATACCTACACCATTTCTTAAATGAATGTAACCTGTTCTCTGTGGGCTGAGAATAAAGTTACTCACTCAAGTCAAATAGCTTTGGCCATAGCAGGAAGTCTGTATCCAAAAATTGTGCCTACAATTCATTTCTTGGTGCAGCAGAAGTATCAACTCTCAGCTTAGCTACGATGGAGGTAAAATCCTTTGGTGATGTGAGGGTCATTGAAGTACAACCTTATTACAATGAAATCCAATGTCTATAAATTGTTCTTATTTTGGGCTTGTACCACAGTAAGAACCAAGATTTTAAACTCTACTAAATACAAAACAAACAAAAAGACTTTATATATTTATGTTCATTTCAGAAAATACCAGTAATGATGTATTATTTTGAAGTATACATTTAATATGTTTGGAGTTATTTAAAATTTATATTGAGAAAAATGTATTTTCACTATTACTGTAGATGAGCATCTACATAAGACTGTTAAATTGATTGTTTTATATCAAACAACTTTTATAATACTTATTTGTATTGTTATAATATTTTATAAATTTTAAAGAATATGACAAATATATTGTAGGTATTGAAGGGGGGGTCTCTGGGAGGAGTAGGGTAAAAGGGAAACAAGAATGTAATTTAATTCTGTTTACTTAAACTATGTTTTTAAACTTTAACAGATTCAGATAAATTGAATCATGTAACTTTTCTCATCATAATACAATAAAATTTTAAAAAAATAAAATAAAATAAATACCTAATTAGAATTGATAACCTTGATATTGCTCCCAGAGATGACTGTTTTTTTTAGAAATATCAGGTAATGACATTTGTTTCTTCATTTTAAATTTGTAAATATATGTATCTGGTGATTGCTTTAAAAAATAAGTTTGTAAAACTGAAATTTTCATGAATTAGTGGGATTGACCATGCTATGGAAATTTGTACCAGCCCATCCAATACCAACAATGGAATCACAACAATGGAATCCTGTGACTTCAAATATATTCTAACCAACAACTCATGACAGAAAGGATAGAATGCCAAGCCATTAACATTAGCATAGCTAATGAGAGTTTATGCTATCAGACTGAAGCTAGGACTTCCCCATACAGTCATGTTAAAATTGGCAATAATCAGAGGACTGACTCTAGAACCAGATGCCCAACTAACAATTTTTCAGAAGCATTGGTTGTTTGGTATATATGTGGAGAGAAACATTTATACAAAGAACCTTCTCTTCTGGCATCTTCTAATGGGAATGCTGTTCTGCCCACCTGATGACATCAGGAGGCAGTGAAATGGAGAATGAATGTGAATTCTTTTTTCTGTGATAAATACCATGACCAAGTTAGGGAGGAAAGGGGTTATTTGGCTGACACTCCCACACTGCCATCAATTCCTGAGAGAGGTCAGGGCAGAAGCCCAAACAAGGCTGGAACTTGGAGGCAAGTGATGAGGCAGAGGCCATCGGAAGGTGCTGCTTACTAGCTTTTACTTTATGATGTGTTCAGTGTGCTTTCATATAGAACCAGGATCAGCAGCCCCAGGAGCAGTCCCACAATGAACTGGACCCTCCCAAGTTAACCACTAATAATAGTAAAATGCTCTACAGGCTTTATGATAGCTTCTATGGAAGCATTTTCTCAGTTAGGATTTCCTCTTCTCAGATCGCTCCTTTTGTCAAATTGACATAAGACTATTCGGCACTGACTCTTGTCTGATAAGACAGATGATGTAAAACATAAGAACCCTTGCTTCTGCAGCATGACTGAGTCAAATGGTTCAGAGTATCTAACTAGAATACACACCGAATGGGGACTTGTAAGTTGTAAGTCAATTTGTATTGGGATGCCTGATGATGGATCTTAGTACAGAATACACATTAAGGGATAGGAAGTATTAAAAAAAACTAACATACAGAAAAAAAACAGGTGTTTTAAAAGAATTGTGTACAAAATGAAATGAGAATAGAAACAGAATTTTTTTTTTCAAATTTCTCGAGCTTTGAGCTAAGAGCAAGGAAGCGGTCTCCGAGGAAAGTAGAGAAACTAGGATGGAAAGAGAGAAGAATGCTGAGGGGATGAAGTCGGGTTCAGGTAGCTGACAAATGATTCTCTATGCTAACACGCATACCTGATGACGTGCTGAAACAAAGTAGAACGGAAAAATGTGTTGGAATTCTCAACGGGCCATAGACATCATTTGGTGAATGTCAGAAGTAAATGCAATGGGGATACAAGTCAAGGCTTCATTTGCTTCATCAGAAATCTCTATTGACTGTTTACCTCCATTGGAGCCTGCTGACAGTGTAGTCAGTGAAAAATGACATGTGCATGATTTCTCTTAGGGTATAGGAACCAAGTTAAACTATAAGGAAAGAGATTTGCACTATAACTAATAACTGAGTATAATCTGAAAATACACAACACACACACGCACACACATACACACACACACACAAGAGCCTGAAGCAGAGAGAGTCATGAAAGATCAGGCTTTATGGTAGTGCAGAGTATTCCTCCCTGACACTTGAAATCAGACTACTGTTAGATGAAAGCAGTCAAGTAAAAACAAAAAGGAAAGGAAAGCCTTCCACACAAGAACTCTAAAGATAAGCAGAAGATTGCCCACGGAAAATGGCTCATTGTGCTGTAAAAGCTGAACCGATGATTAGGACCCTGGGGAAGAAACTAGGTGCAGGTCATGCAGAACCTTGTATTGCTGGTCAGAGATCTGAGTTTTGCTCTACATACAATATGCTCATAATGTGGTATTTTAAGCAAGGCTCAAATGTGCCCTTTAGTTTCTACAAGAGGATGGGGAATTTTCAGTGGGGAATAGCTCCACGGATTAATGATAAACAGATGTAGAAAGAAGCAAATCAAGATGATGGCAATGCATATGCAGAAAACTCGTCAGGCTCAGGAAGTGTTTTGAACTTATAAGTAAGATTTTTGTGAATATGGTTCATTTCAGATTCAAGGGAAGGAAGATATGAAAAATAACTTTTGGATTTGGAAATTAGCTATTTTGGTAGTAAAGGCATTTAAAGAGGAAAATATTAATAGAACATACTTATTGTGAATTAGATTAGGTAGTAAAAAAATATAATATTTGAAACTAGGGAGAAAAAGGCAAAGTTGATGATTATAGCTGCCACATTGGTAAATAAGGTTTTTAGTAGGGGGAAAAAACATCATATGGATGTGTTGGTTGACAAACAAAATAAAGGATATCACCTGCTTATTGGTGACCAAAAGGTCAGGAACAAGAAGGCATTTATATTGGATTATAGGATTAGAAGTTAAGAATAAAACACAAAGAGTGGGTTAGTGAGCAGGGAGTGGGGGATGGGATAGGGGAGTTTTCAGAGGGAATAAAATTTGCAATGTAAATAAAAAACATCCAATAAAAAATAAGACCTGCTAAGGCAAAAGAAAAACAAAACAAAACAAAAAAACACAAAACACTGTTAGAGTGAATTAAAAAGTAACAACGTTAAATATAAGACAGTACATTGTTCCTAAAGTTTTTTGTGTGACTTACAAAACATATATGTAAGGAAGAAGCTTGATTGTAATTATCAGTTGCTGTAGAAGAATGGATTTGTAATCTGGTGCTCAGGAAGAATACCAGGAGACTGGAAAAATCACCTATATATCAAAACTATTAACCTTTCATAAGAAAATATGAGCTATGATATAGTATGTGTAACTTTCCAAATAAACTTGAAGTTATACAATAGAGAAAAGACCACAAAAGATCTCTAGTGGTAGAATGTATCTCATCTGAAGCTAATGACCAAGGAGGAACACACATGTGGCAGTCCTGATCCTTCAGAACTTATTTGTCTTCACATGATTACATATTTCAACACCTGCCACTCTAATAGCCTCATAAACTTCACTTTAAAATATATTTTTGTATAAAAATATCAAAAGAAAATATTACAACACTTTAAGCCATGACATCCACTTGTATTTTAATAAGAGCAGATATTGTAGCTTTGACATGCCAATGCCTCTTACAAGGACCCAGGATTGGAAAACCTACAGTTTCTCAGACATACTCCCTGGTTGCAGTTCTATAAAACCATCTGTCTCTTTTTCACATCACAATTCCTTTTGCATTTCATTCTCAGTTCACTTTGCCCTTTGCATTACTTTCCCACCTCCTGCATTATTCCCTATTGAGGCTGTAACACATTCCAACAAACTTTTCTTGGAGTTTGAAGTCTCCTAGGGGCTAGCTTCAGTGTGTTCGCAGGCATACATTCATCCCAAATTCTATAAAAGAATCCATTTCTTTGCCTTTGGAACATGTAAAAGTCACCTCTATAGTACTTCTTCGCACCTGCACTTTCCTCAGTCTTTAAAGTCAGCATGTTAGCACCTTCAAATTCTCTCTTTGTCCCTAATCTCTTGATCTATTGTTCACTTCATTCTTTGAGTCTCTCATTTCCCTTTTTCCTACATGAACCTTTGGGATTACATTAGGCACAGAGAACATAAGAAAATGTCCTCCTTTCAAAATATTTAATTAAATCACATTTGAGTTTTGATAATTATTATAAAGCTGTTAGAATTTATCTCTTTATAAATATATATTTTATTTTTTATAACATTAAATCAAAGAATCATTTAACCACAGAAGTAAAAGTTTGGTTCATTGAACAACCAATTTAGAAGAGTCCATTGGGTATGTATAGCAGTTTTCAAATCATCATTGACTGTCATCTTTAAGGGAATCCTTGCCTTTCTTTAAAAGGATGAGAAGGAACAACTATTTCATCATGTATTAAGCCTGAAACCCTGTAGTTCAGAATAGCCCCTGTGCTAATTCTCTATCAACAAAGGTACTGGCGTCATAAGTAAGAGGCAATATCAGCACATATTAAAATTTAATAAAATATTTCCATTCGGTATCTTTAAAGAACTAAAATTGATCCTTTGGGATATCCATAAAGAAAAGTTGAGAAAAGGATGGATTTTCTTTTTTATTACATTTATGAATTATAGAGTGGAGAATAGGACAATTTCCTATAGCATACATTGTCAAAAAATTTATTTTTCTTTGTTTCAAGGGAGTAAAGGTTATTGCATGCAACTAGAAAAAAATTAGAATATGATATTTAATGCATGAAAAGAAGCTCAACCAAAACAGGAATAAAGCCAGAAGTCTCAATGCAACAGAACATCAAATCTAAACAACAAGCAAAGAAACCAAAAACATAAAGCTAAACAAATAAATAAATAAAAATAAAGATAATACAGAACAACATGAGACACGTGAGGATGGCTCTAGATACATGGTTTTTCTTGACTTTTTTGTAACTAAAATAATTTGGCATAGGGACAGAAAGTTTTAATTGCCTTTATAAGCAAAGCAAAGGGTACACTTACAAAAGATATTCATAGGGGCTACTTACAAGGCTTTGGCAGCAGATTGTAATTTGCATTGTGGACTTTCAAGATTTTTTTTATGATATATATGAAGTGGGTGGCATATTCATAGTGTCAATGTGTGAAACTTTCCCAGGGAAGACAAGACACAGATGTCTATTTATCTCAGACAGAGAACTGATCACTGGTAACTGTTATACCAAAGTCCAACATGGAATCCAGTGAGTTTGCTGTATCTCTTACAGGAGTATGTGAGCGAGAGATTGCGACAGGAGTAGGGATGAAGTTCTGTCACTGAAAAGTCTACCCCAACATGTGTGCGGACTCAAGAGAACTGCAACCTCAGGATACTTTACCTGACTCGAAGGCACTCAACAGGTTAGAGTCTTTTCCAGGAAGGCCTGCTCGTGTGTATCCTTCCATAGCAGCTTTATAGTTGTTTACAACTTCACCGGACATTGGTAGGGACCTTGGTGTGTCTTTTAACACCTGAGATTCATGAAATGATTTCCTTCCTGACTCCCATGAGTTTCTCCCAGGATAGAATGCTCAACATATAGGATACCCTTTCTCTTCCAAATTAAATTTTCCTTCTTCTTTCTATGACTACCCATGAGAAGCAAGTAGTGTGATATGTTTGGTATTATATAATATAAAAGCATTTTTCCTTCTTGAGGCTTATTTTGATGCAAATATAAATTCATATATCTCCCTGCATACAATTATCCACAAGTGGAGCAGGGAGCTCAACATAATACCTGACATCATGATCTGTGTTTTGATCATCACAGAGATTGTTCTGATTTTCCTTATAATTATAGAAGAAATATTTATATTATCTTAAATTCTTTAACCCCCTTCATGTTATTACTAAATAAAAGTTTAGGATCTGTATAGATTTTCACTATGTTAATCCTATTGATCCATGAGCATTGGAGATCTTTCCATCTTCATCAACTTCTTTCTTCAGGGACTTGTTCTTGTCATACATATATTTCACTTGCTTGGATAGAGTCACACAAAGATATTTTATATTATTTGTGACTATTTTGAAGGGTCTTTTCCCATAATTTCTTTTTCAGAGTGTTTATTATTTGTATAAAGAAGGGATACTCATTTTCTTGAGTTGTTTATGAGCTGTAGGAGTTATCAGTTAAAAATTTGTGGGTTGCTTATATATACTAGCATATCATCTACAAACAGTGATATCTTGATTTCTTCTTTTCAAATTTGTTTCCCCTTGATCTCAATTGTTTTCTTACTGCACTAATTAGAACTTCGAGTACTTTATTGAATAGATAAGGAGGGAGTAAGCAACATTTTCTTGTCCCTGATTTTAGTCTTATTGCTTCAAGTTTCCCTCTATTTAATTTGATGGCAGATATTAGCTTACTGCATATTGCTTTTATTATGTTTAGGAATATATCCTGAATACCTGATCTCTCTTTTACTTTTAGTATGAAGGGCAATTGGATTTTGCGAAACATTTTTCAACATCTAATGAGATGATCATGTGACTTTTTTCAGGTTTGATTTTAGTGTGTATTGCATTGATGGATTTTTATATAGTGAGCCATCCCTGCATCCCTGGGATGAAGCCTACTTGATCATGGTCAATGATGATTTTGATGTATTTTTATATTTGATTTGAAAGAATTATATTGAATATTTTTCTTTTGATGTTTATAAATGAAACTAGTCTGAGATACTCTTTCTTTTTAGAGTCTTTATGTGATTTAGGTATCAGGATGACTATGGCCTCATAAAATGAATTGGGGAGTGTTCTGTCTGTTTATATTTTGTGGAATAATGTAAAGTATGATGGTATTTGTTCTTCTGTGAAAGTCTAGTAGAATTCTGCACTAAAACCATCAGACCTTGGGCTGTTTTTAGTTGGGAAACATTTAATGAGTGGTTCTATTTTCTTATGGGTTAAAGGACTGTAATTTCATGAAGTAAAATAAAAATCATCTATTTCATCTAGATTTTCTAGTTTTCTGGAGTACAAGCTCTTGAAATAAGACCTAAAGATTCATTGAATTTACTTAATTTCTGGTATTATGTCTCACTTTTCATTTCTTGATTTTGTTAATTTGGATATTGTCTCTGTGCCTTTTAGTCAGTTTGGCTAAGGGGTTGTCTATCTTGTTGATTTTCTCAAAGAACCAGCTCTTAGTTTCGTTGATTCTTTGTATTGTTTTCCTTCTTTCAAATTTATTGATTTCAGCTCTGAGCTTGATTATTTCCTACCATCTATTCTTCCTGAGTATGTTTGCTTTTTTTGATTTTACTCCCGGGGCTTTCAGGTATACTTTTAAATTGCTAATATAAGAACTTTCCAATTTCTTTCTGAAGTCATTTTGTGCTATCTGTTTTCCTCTTAGCACCACTTTGTGTCCCATAAGTTTGGGTATGATGTGCCTTCATTTTCACTGAATTCTAGAAAGTCTTTAAGTTCTTTATTTATTTTATCCCAGACAAAGTGATCTTTGAATAGATAATTCTTCAGTTTCCATGAATATGGGTACTTTCTATTGTTTCTGTTGTTTTGAAGTCCAGCCTTAACCTAGGTGATCTGGTAAAATGCAAGGAGTTATTTCAATCTTCTTCTATCTGTTAAGGCTTGCTTTGTGATTGATTATATAGTCAGTTATGGAGAAGGTTCCATGGCATGCTGAGAAGAAGGTGTATTCTTTTGTTTTGGGGAACTGTCTCTTGTCTGAAAAAAGTGCAGGAAGAAAAATGGAGAAGAGCCTGAGGAAAAGGAGGTCCAATGACAGGCCCAACTTGAGATCCATCTCAGGGATAGGCCCCAAAGCCTGACACTATTACTCATGCTATGGTGTGCTTACAAACAGGTGCTATCATAACTGTCTTCTGGAAGGCCCAACAAGCAGCTTAAAGAGTCAGATGTAGATATTTATTTCCAACCAATGGACAGAAGCTGATGACCCTGTGGTTGAATTAGGGGAAAGTTGGAAGAAGCTGAGGAAGAGGGTGACCCTATAGAAAGACCAGTAGTCTCAACTAACCTAGATCCCTGACATCTCTCTGACATTGAGCTACCAACAGGGCATCATATCCCTGCTGATATGAGACCCTAACACATATACATCAGAGGAATGCCAGGTCTGGACTGAGTCAGAGAAGGTGTACCTCAAGATACTTGGTGCCCCAGAGAGTAGGGATGTCTGGGGGGAGGGGAGGTAGTGTGGGGACATCCTCGTAGAGACAGGGGAGAAGGAGTAGGATGTGAAACAGTAAAAGGGTGGACTGGGATGGGGATAAAGTCTGGACTGTAAGAAAAGATTAAAGATTAATAAAAAACAAAAGTTCTATAGATATCTGTTAGATCTATTTGGTTCATAACATGTTAGTTTAATTGTCTCTGCTTTTAGTTTCTGTTTCAAGGATCTGTCCATTGGTGAGAGTGGGGTGTTGAAGTCCCTCACTATTATTGTATGCAGTTCAATGTATGACTTGACCTTCAGTAGAGTCTCTTTTATAAACTCTTTTATAAAACTCTCAAAGAACTAACAACAAATAACAGATGAAGGAAAAATCACTACATTATTTACTATATATTATCACTAAGACTCTCAAACTATATTTAAAATCCACTTTAGAAACCACACTTTCAGCTGAAAATAAAGAGTTTTAACATAATATACCCCATACACATGGTAGAAAATAAAAACTTTAAAACAAAAACTCTGATAAAACATGAATATATCATATAAGAATTCAAAATAATAGAAATATAATGAAAATATATGGTATAAGTTAAAGAAATAGATTTATAGAAGATAGTTAGATTCATAATTGTTACATTTTAATGAAGTGAGGTTCAAGTATATAAAGCAAACACTTTTAAAATTAAAAAGACACTTCTTTAATACAATAACAGAAGATTTTAAATTCCCACTGTCTACAATAAAGGAGGAGAGTCACAAAAAAACATAAATTAAGGCAGAGTCAAGACAAAAAGCACTATAGACCAAATGTACCTAAAGACAAGGAGCATTCCACTAATAGCAGAATGTATGTTCTTTTTTATCCAGGACACATTGTAGGAAACATTAAAATTAAAATTTAAGAGTTAGTCATATTGGGTATCATTTTCAACCAGAGTAAAAACAAAAGCTAACAATGGCAGAAGGAAAAACATAACCATTCAAAATGTATGCAGACTAAATAGCATGTGTATGACCGTGGGTCCAACTAGAATCAGAAAGGAAATGTAAGACTCTCTCAACAACAAATAAAAACAAGCAATAGCAGAATGATGGACTAGAGAAAAGCCACACTAAGGGCGAAATAAAGGGCTGTGGCTGATGGTACAGATTAAGGAAGATAAGCAATCATGTGTTCAAAGAACCAAAACTAAACAAACTAACAACAAAACTAACAAAAAGTTAATGGAAGGGAAAAAGTAAATATTGGAGTAAAGATAAATTAAGTACACCCAACAAAATCAATAGGAAAAATCAGTGATTACTTTTTTAAAATACCAAATCAATTTAGAAAATATTAGCTAGCCTAAAAAGAAGAACCAGGCATACTTAGTAAAATTAAAATCACTGATTAAAGCAATATATTACACCCAGTGTCATAGAAACAAGGCAAATCAATATTTTATGAGTAATTGTATTGTGAAGAACATAACAAAATTGAAGGACACTTAAGAGAAGCATTTTGACCCCTGAAAGTTACAGACCAAATAGTCCAGAAAAGTAAATAAGGTATTCTTGTTAGGGCATTATCTTCATAATAAGAAAAAAAATAAGTATATGAAGCATAATTTATATGTAGAAAATAGTAGAATTAACATTACTAACCAAAGGAAAATCAAACAGTAATATTAATAAATGAATTTTTAAAATGGGAAATAAATAGGTAGAACTGGGAAGAGTTTCTCTAATTCTACATGGCTTTCTTTTACTCTGTTATTTCTTTTGCTCTTAATAGTAAGTGGGAAATAAATCAGCTATGTCTGTTTACACAAAAAATGAGCAATTTGTAAAGAATATGTTTAAAATTTTACCTACCTAAAAGAAGTCCAACACATGTAAGAATATATTTATGCAATGAGGTGAAAAAATGTTTAAACTATAAATCACTAATGAAAGAAACTGACACAAAGGTGAACAAATGAAAGTCACATACTATTCATAAGTAGGAAGATTTGATAACATTAAAATGTTTATGTCGCTATCCAAAGTGATCTACATATTTAGTGCTTTCTCAAGGGTTTAATAAATATATTTTCATTGTAGTGCAAAATATCCTAAAATCTGTATGGAACCACAAAGACTCTGAATTAGGAAGGTAATTTTAAGAACAATCTTCTCTGATCAAAACAGAGTATTTGATTTTAATGTATTAAAAACACAGGTAAGAACCTTCCGAAAAAGGTTCTAATGAGTGAGAAAATGATCCCAAGAACTAAAAGAAAGGATTTCATCACTCTGCACAGCAAAAACAAAAAACAAAAACAAACAAAAAAAAACAGTAAAGAAAAGCCCTGTAGAATTGGAGAAAGGTTCCCCAGCTCTACATCCTCTAGGAAGTTGATGCTTAAAATACAAAGAACCAAAAAAATAAAGGAAAGAAAAAAAGAAAGAAGGTAAGAAAGAAAGAAGGAAGAAAGGAAGGAGTGAAGGGAGAGAGGGAAAGATTAAATAGCAAAAGGATCTTCCAATCAATAACAGAAAAAGAGTTGGACAGTTCTTATACAAAGAAGTGCAAAGAGCTAAGTGTATTAAAAAATATTCAATATCTTCAGCCACTGGGGAAATGTAAATCAAAACAGCATTGAGATTTTATCTACTTCAATCAAAATGGCTATCAGCAAGAGAGTTTAAGCAAAGTCTGATGATGCTTTGAAGAAAAGGAACCCAGTAAGGCTCTGTTGATGCCTGTGCAAAACAGTAGAAAGCCATTATGGATATTAATATTGATTCCCCCTATGGAACCAAAAAGAGATCAACAACTTTATCTAAGTAGATAATTCCTAGACACATACATAGTCAAGGCAGGACAGTATATCGCAAATGTCCTTCTACGTCTATGTTCAGTTTGTGTGTGCGTGCGTGGTAAATGTAGGGTTGGAGAATTTTAGAATTAAGAAAAAAGGAACATTTAGTAGAAATGTATTAGTAAGAATGTATACTGTGTAACCTTTACCTAAAAGGGCATGGAAAATCTCTGTAACTAGTCAATAATGTAGACTGGTCTGTTTCAGGCACCTGTTGGCACAACCCCCCCCCCCCCCCCCCAGCTAGGTCCAAGAACAAAAAGCAGGATATAAGCCATCTGGGCGGTTTCAGGGAACGGTCAGCCATAAAGTGAATAACATTAACCAGACCATGTTCTTGTGAATAATGAGTGTGCAGGATGTTTTCCTTATGATCCTGACTCAATCAGGGGTTGGGTCCCTTTAGAATTTTCCACTGTTTTTATGTTATGTTTCCTTGGTAACCCCCTCACCTCCCTAGTTTGTGGTTTTTCCCTTTAAATACCCCACACTTCTTGTGCTCTGGGTTGAGCTTCTCTGCCCCTGCGAGGATTATGAGCTCGTCCCCAGTATACTGGTCTCCCCTAAATAAACCTCATGCTGTTGCATCAAGATTGGTTTCTTGTGAGTCTTTGGGTGGCCGGGACTTGAGAGAGGGTCTCCCCTCGTGGAGGTCTTTCAGTAAACATAGTATGGGTAGCTTATGTTTGTGAAGTCAGGACTCAGAAGAGTTAAACAAGATTGCCATAAATTTGAGATTAGTCAGGGTTACCAAGCAAGTCTGTCTGTTAAAAGCGAAGAATGGATTTGCAGGAGAGAGCATAATCATTAATGAATCTGCAGAAAAAGACTAAGTATCTGTTTGGATACTCCTGCTCATATATAAAGACTAATATGCCTGTGAATACTAGTGGTGAGGATATGCAAATGGGCAGATCTCCAGAGCTTGCTGTCTAATAGTCTAGACATCAATAAGTTCTGGCTTCAGTAAGGAGCATAAGTACATGAATAATAATGAAAGGAACAGTAAAAGATGTAGCCACCAGCAGCCACGGGTTACTGGTTTCCTGAGAGTTAAGATGGGGCTGAATGAGTTCACAGTAAGAGAAGAATGAGACCAAGACAAGTTTCTGATCAAGGCCCGATGTTTACTGAAGAGTCTGGGTTTATAAAGGGGGATATCCCATCCCCCACTATGCCAGGATTTTTTTGCCTCAGCAGCATCTTGTTGCTTTGACAGGAACTCCTCAGGCAGACAAGCTCAGCAGCTCAGCAGGTAGTGGCTCCTTGTAAGAAGCTGGCAGGACAACAGACTTCACCTAGGTCAGAAGCCCTAGGTGGGTTAGCTGGCTGTGGTAGAGCAAGGTCAGAATCAGCCTGCTCCAGGCTGGGGGGAAGGCACAAAAAGATACTCCATGTTAAATTCTGTCCTCTACATATACATACACCTTCATTTAACACAGACACCCCCCCCCCCACACACACACACACACTCATATAAACAGTGTGAGAAAGTAGATGTTGTTGCAGGTCATTCTGGCAAGTGAAATAAACCAGCCTCAGAAAACAAGTGTCACAAGATTTCTTCATATTCAGAATCTGAATTATGTATCTACATATTGGACATATACATGTATATGTTATAGTTTGAACTTAGAAACAGGGACCTGTGTTCAAGGCAGGGGAACCAGCAACAGGGTAAAAGGTGATAAAAAAAATGGAAGAAACTATAAGAGATGTTTACTGTGTGCAATGAAGTCGATGTGTAGAGATCATAATGAATCCTGTGGTTTAGACGTGAAAAGTAACATATTAAAATGTAAGATATATGTGTTAATTTTAAAATAAAATAATTTAATATAAAATATAATTCAAAGTGGTTTATATAATAAATAATAATTTAAACCTAAAAATATACTAAAAGCAGTTTACTAAAAACTAGTAAAGGAAAAGGATGAAATGCAGATGAAGGGGTAAATGAGCACTAGCAGTACTATGCTATGGTGGATAAGGGTATGTACAAGTTATCAGCAGTGAGCATTTACATTAAATGAAGCATCATGGTTTCAAAAGTAGCTACTATAACTCTCTAGGAGTTCATTAAGATGTAGAGTTTGCAAACAGACAAGCATTTGCTTGAGTGGCAACCTTAGTCTAGTAATGTTGATGCTTTTATTTTAACTTTATTATAATAGCCTTTTAATTTTGAAAATGTAATGTGTATGGAGTGATGTTACAGAATCGAGATCCCAGACTGAATTATATAGTACAGATCAACCATTACAGACAAAGGGCCATGAATAGCAAATGGGCAATAAATGCTGGACAGAAAATGGGTAGCATTCTTCCAAACTATGGAATTGATGTTAACACCATAAACAAAAACATCTCAAAAGAATTTCCAGACTTCAAAATAAGAGCAGAAAAAAAAAAGTCCTAGAGGAAAACCTTTACAAAGTTTACAATGGCATATAAGGCAGGAAGTCCAAAATAAAATGTAAGTTAAATGACACAAACAAGGCAAGATAAAATTGAAATCTTTGCAGAGTGAAAAGACAAATTAATGCAAAGGTTTACTATGAAAATGTATATATAATTGGTAAAAAATTACTATTCAAAATATATAATATTTTATATTACTATCATATACAATTATACTAAACCTACATATAAAAAGAAATGGAGAGATTACATTTTATCTAGATGTAAATGGCCAACATATTTGTGGAAAAGAAAACAATATTATTAGCCATCCAAAAAATAAAAATCTGAAATCTAATCCTGAGTGTGATGGCATTTAAATCTGTTATAATGGCCCATACCTGACCTCCCTCCCCTACCCTCCTAAAAAAAAAAAAAGAAAGAAAGGAAGGAAGTGAGGCAGAATAGGTAATTTTTAAATAAAAATATTAAAATTTTTGAATAATCTTTCAATTTCAAAAATCACTGAACATTATTAAAAATAGCACTATATACTCTAGTAAGCTGAAAGTGGGAAGGGACATTCATGTTTTGAATAGTGTCATGACTAAAGTATTATGGTAAAATGTAACATATAACAATAGTCCTATGCTACTAATACTCTGCCACACCTGTAAATGGGAAAATGATCTTATCTATGCCCCTTCATATGTCCTGGGGCTCTATTGTAGAATAGAAAGAACAAGGACTTTGTTGCTATACCTACCTGATACATCCTGGTCAAATCTGACTCAGTTGCTATTAACCATCCCCTCCATTCAGTGAGGAAGGTCACCTTGAGATTACTTTAAAGCTTACTGTTGCAGACATCTGGGAAATATTCCCTGCAGACAGGAATGAAACAGCAATGAGAATGTTGTCTGGCTCCTTGACAATCACAGTTTAAATGTCCCTGGACTTAAGACTGCACTCAATTGATTTTTAGTAAATGGAGAACTGTTTTGCCTTATATCAGCACAGTACCCAACTCTGGACATACAGACATACACAAAATACTTGATAATACTGATCTTGACATTGCTCTGATTTCTTTCCATTTTTGTGTTTTTTCATTTCTCCCCAACTATGTGGGAAGCACCCTTAGCCTCAGGCATGCTAAGCAAGCACTCTCCTGCTGAACTCCGTACTCCACCCTCTGAACCCTTTATGGAATTCAGATGGACCTTTCTCTTAATAGCTGCATAATGAAAGTTTTAACTATGTCCCTAATGTGTTTCCTCATTTCAGCTAACGAATATCACTGCTGCACTTTACTATCTTGCAAGAGTTCATCTTACAATGAAATAGAATCTCCTGCTTAAGGATCCAGTATTCCCCAGTGCAGTTAGAAGGCCTATAATCATCAGCTATTATTTTCACTTAGTATTTCCTCTTGAAAGTTAATCAGGTAAAATTAGATTTTGCTCAAAGCTAAATTCTTCTGCTTAATTCAGAAGGGATCTTAGAGCTATGAATCTTTGATTGGACATAATCTCTTATTATTCGTCTACTGTTACTAGAAAGGAATTGAATTAAATTTCTGTAAATAATATTCTATACCTTAAATCTTATTCTCAAAGGCAAATTCCATCATGACAACACATTACCTTTGTAAGGGCTTCCAAATTTAGCTGTATAATTTTCATCAATATTAGCTATTAAGGGATCTTACTTCCCTATAAATTAATTCAAGTTTTATACCTCAAAGGAACAACTATATGAACTACATTTTAATTGTACAATACCATTGATCTTTTACTATACCTTCCAGGCATTTTTAAAATTTACTGTAGGGAAAGTTGGTTGAGATTCCAGTATTTTAATTTGCACTATTATATGACTATAAATGTATGTGGATATAAATCATTTGAACAGTTAACATTTGTGAATTTAACAGTGTATTTGTAGTAAATGTTTAAAGTGATTTATTAAATGTTTAAAGTAAAAATTAACTAATTGAAACTTGGCAGTGGTAGCTTATACTTTAATCCCAGCACGAGAAGGCAGAGGCATGCAGATCTGTGATTTGGAGACCAGACTGGTCCACAGAATGAGTTCTAGGACTTCCAGGGCTACAAACAGAAAACAAAACAAAGTAAACAAACAAATTAAATAGACTAATTTAAATCATTCGATTACTTACCATTGTAAAATCTATTTAATAGCAAGTAACTTGCACTTCCAAATTTTAATGTTATAAGGTGGCTTTCCAATATTTTAACAGTACATTGTAATGGATAAATTTGTTTACATCAAGGGATATCTCATTCTATATACTTCTTTATTGATTCAGTGTGGAAAACGTTCAGAGAAGCAGACTGCAAGTTTCCGTTCCGAAGGATATCTAAAGTACGTTTCCTATACCCAAGGCTCAGGAAACATTATGGAGAAGGGAGCAGAAAGACCAAGAGAACCTCAGGATAAGAAGCTGCTGTGAAAGAGTGGCTTCTGAATGTGACCATGAACGCTCAGCTATGGTGAGTTTCCTGTGCCAGAACGACATAAGACATTCCAGCATAGATAGGGAAGGTTCCCAAGAAACCACACACACACACACACACACACACACACACACACACACTCCTCTAGTTGAAAAGTGAACTGTACCTTCAGCTGCTGAGGAAGATAATCAATTTTCTATAAGGATGAGTCCTTGACAGACTTCCCATATCCTAATGATCAGCCAATGTACACGTGGACAACAAACTGGAGTCACTTTTACTGGAGCCTAAAGAACAGAAGAAAAATTATTACCATCCCTCCTTGTATTAGAGGTCTTGCATTCAGTCAAACATATTTTAGTAGTAAAGTCTGGTGTGAAATATCATTACTAAAATTTAATATATTCCCAGAGAACAGTTGGCACTAGTGACAAAAGACGATCATTATTATTTCAAATCACTTGCCTGCCAAGTACTCCTAAAGCACATTCAACATCAATGAAGTGCCCCCTATGCGCTGCACTCATTTTTTGTTTTTTTTTTTCCAATTTTATGTATAAATTTTATTTTTAGTCCTAAGAATATATAGTGATATTAGTAACTTTAATTTGAGTTCTGCATGAAGTCCTTGAGTATTTTGCACAGGATATACTTCTTCTGATTATATCAACCCCTACTCCCTCCCCCAGTGTGTTCCCATCCCTGACCCTCATAAATATTTTCCCTTTTACTTTTTAAACAGTAAGCCATTGAGTTCAATTTGTATTTGTCTTATATCTATGCTTGAGGCAGGTCAGCCATTGCACTCATTTTTTGACCGACAACTCTGCCTGAATTCCCCAAATCTGCTCTAGCACCAGAGACCACAGGTTATGCTCTGACTAGGGAACCCAGAGGCAAGGTTAGGACCCAAAAACCTCAGAGCCCTCATAAGCCACAAATATCCCAGTAGACATACCCAACTGGTCTGGAAGACTTGCTAGTCACCAGAACCCCAGGCCACTAAGGTCAAAAGACAGAGAGGAAACAAACATAAACCCAGGGTAATAAAATCTCAAAAATACCTCCTAATGAGGGAAATATTAAAGACGACGGCAGGCTTCCTGTGCTGCTGCTGGTAACTCTCTGTCCAGGTCCGGTCCTGTTGGGCTACTCTCTAGCTAGGTCCCACAGCCACCGATCTGTCTGTTCCCAGCTCTGGTTCACTTGTTCCTGGAGCTGCTAGTTCTTCTTCAGCCATAAATCCCTGTAATAGGCGGTCCCACATTCCAGTAACCAAATAATTCAAAACGCTTGAAGCTTATAATTAACCAATCAGATTTATATATCAATAAATTATCAATTTACAAGATGCCAATACAATAATTTCAGAATCAATTGATAGTGATAAGAGCTGTCCACCTAGATTAGACAAATTATTCCGACTATTCTAACCTTTATGATATCATAGCTACCTTTGGCTATTTAAAGCCACGCTGGTTCAGGATCTTCTTCCTGTCTGTTCTATCTTGGCCTTCCTCCTTTCTCTTGAAACACTCTCTGCCTCTACAACTCTTAGCTCCACTTCCCTTCATAGGCCACCTGCTACACTAATATTTTAATGTAATTGGACAGGGAAAATTCTGTCAGAACCTCCAACAAAGAAAAACTCAGAAATCAGCATCTACACCTGTAATAACCACAAAACCCAAATGCATAAAGTAGGGTAAGACCATAAGCAACAAGAGCAATGGCAATATGGCAGAGCCCAGCTATCCTACTACACCAAACCCTGGATATCCTAACACAGGTGAGACACAGGAAAACGGCCAGCAGAGCCCAGCTATCCTACTACACCAAACCCTGGATATCCTAACACAGGTGAGACACAGGAAAACGGCCACACATTCAATATCATGAAAATGATAGAGGTCTTTAAAAAGAAAGTGAATAAATTCCTTAAAGCAATACAGGAAAATACAATCTGTTAAAGGAAATGAATAAAACTGTCCAAGACCTGAAAATAGACTAGAAAGCAATAAAGAAAACACAAACTTAGAGAATCATGGTGATGAAAAACCTAAGAGAATAGGCGCTACAGGAACAAATATCCCCAACAAAGTGCAGGAGATGGAAGAGAGAATCTTAGACATATGGCAGAAAAAAATAATACATTGGTCAAAGAACATAATAAATCTAAAGATTTCTGACAAAAAAAATCCAGGAATTTTAGAACACAATGAAAAACCATACCTAAGAAAAAATGGGAATATAGTGCTTTTTGATGCATTTGACCAATGAATTGCTTTAAGTGATAAATTGGAACCACACCAAGTAATGGAAATTAACCTTGTTACTCTAGAAGATAGTTGTCATTCTGTTTGTAACCAGTGGCTTTCGTTTAACTAGCTTGAGTTTTAGTTTTTATCAAGTACTGGGCTGGAATTCACTGTGGAGCCAAAGCTGACCTGGAACTCAAAGCCAAGTGCTGAGATTCTGAACAAGCAGCTACGCCCAGCAGCAGATTTCATGTTTACTTCTGTCCTAGATTTTTTTCCCTGTTTGATTGCCTTATTTTGATCTTAGTAAACCTATCTTTGTATAATTAAAAAAAAAGAGCTTGAGAAAGACAATTTGTACTAATCAGAGGAAAACTCTACAAAGATGGTCTCTCAATTCTGAATATCTATACCCCAATGCAAGGGCACCCATATTTGAAAAATATTACTAAAAGTGAAATCGCGCATTGCACCCCAGACACTTTGAGATTTCAGCACCCCATTCTCAACAATAGACATGCCATTCACACAGAAACCAAACAGAGAAACAATGCAACTAACAGACTTTATGAATCAAGTGAATCTAACATGTCTACAAAAAATTTCACCCAAACACAAATAAATATATACTTTTCTCAGCATCTCCCAGAACTTTCTCCCAAACAGACCAGGACCATATACTTGAATATAAATCAAGTCTCAACAGATAGAAGAAAACTGCAATAACACCTGTATCCAATGAGACCTCCATGAATTAAAGCTGGTTTTCAATAGCAACAGAAAAATCAGAAAGCTCACCTGCTCATGTGAACTTAAAATCTCCCTACTTAATAACCGGTAGGTCAAGACACAAATAGAGGTAGAAATTAAAGATAATCTAGAATTCAAAACTGAATGCAATGCATAACATGCCCAATCTTATGGGACACAATGAAAGCAGTACTAAGAAGAAAGTTAATAACTAAGTGCCTTCATATGGATATTAGTAAGATCTCATAGTATAAAATTGACAGCACATCTGAAATGTCTAACACAAAAAGAAGCAAATATACTCATCACAATAAGAGAGAAAATAAGCCCAGGAACAAAATCAATAAATTAGAAACAAAGAGAAAAATCAAATTACTCGTGAAATAAAGAGTAAGTGCTTTGAGAAAATGAACAAGATAAACAAACTCTTAGTCAAACTAAGTAAAAGGCAGAGAGACAATATCCAAATTAACAAAATCAGAAAACGAAGACATAACAACAAATATTAGAAATCCAAGGAATAATTAGGCCATGGAATCAATGTGCATTAATTCATGGGACCTCATGAAACTAAAAAGTTTCTGTAAGTCAAAGGACACCATCAAGAGAACAAAATGACAGCCTACAGAATGAGAAAAGATTTTCCCCAACACCACATGTGACAGAGGGCTCACATCCAAAGTATATAAAGAACTCAAGAAAGTTGATAGCATCAAATCAATTTAAAAATGAGGTACTGAACTAAATACAGAATTCTCAACAGAGCAATCTCTAATAGCTGGGAAGCACTTAAACAGATGTTCAGCATCTTTAGTCATTAGGGAAATGCAAATCAATTCATTCTGAGATTCCATTTTACACCAGTCAGAATGGCTAAGTAGAAAACTTAAGTAACAGCTCATACTGGTGAGGCTGTGAAGCAAGGGAACACTCCTCCATTGCTGGTGGGAGTACAATTGTACAACCACTTTTGAAATCACTTGGTGGTTTCTCAGAAAACTGGGAATAGATCTACCTCAAATGCTATTCTATTCATAAAGTACAGGATAACGATGCTACCATGCAGAGAACCAAGATATATAGCAAAGATTGCCCATCTGTGACATTTGAATCTCACTGAGAAGGTAAAATAGATTAAACATTGTGGGTAGATCAAGAGGGAACTGGATATGAGAACGTGTGAAGATGAAAACAGGAGAGAAAAAATGTGGAGAGGATGGAGGGAGATAGTACTGTGAAAGATAACTAGATTTGATTAGACACATCTGGGACAAGCTAGAAACCTAGAACAAAAGAACGTCTCAGGAAACTATAAGGGTAATTCTAGCTTAGATTCCTAGCAATAGAGAATGTAAAACCAGAACCAGCCATTTCCTGTAACCAGGCAAGAATTCAAATTAAGCAAATGGGACATCAAATCAGTAAGAAATCTTTAGACTCAAAGTCAACCCTGCCTACAAGAAGTGTACAGGTAAAAGATGGTGTAGAATTTGAAAGAATGGCCAACCAACGAGGAAGAATGGATGGAAGGAGGGGAGGTGAGAAGGAAGGACTTGGAGAAGAAGGATAGGAAGCTGGAATCCGAATCTAAAATGAATAATTTAGTCAGCAAGAAAAGTTTAATTTGATTAATCTCTACATATAACTAAAAAATAAAGGTATATTAAAGAGAAAAAACTGGAGCTTGATAACTGCAGAACTGAATTTATAGTAGCTGAAATTCTTAAATCTATTCTTCTGATGATATATCATTTTTAATTCCTTGTATCTACTGTTTTGCTAACATGGATCCATATTTTTTCTTTATTTTATTATTTGTTTGTTTGCTTATTAGTTCATTTTAGAGACAGTATCACAATGCAACTCTATCTGACCTGAAAGTTAATTACTCAAGAAGATCTGCTGCCTCTGCTTCCTAAAGGTAGTATAAAGGTCATGGATGACAAGACAGCAAATACTACTAACTATTAGTTGGGCAAAGGATTGTGCATTGTAAAGTGCCAATTAAGACTATCCATGTTTTCTAGTAACAACCAAAAATGTGTGCAGATATTATTTTATATGTATCTAAAAAAAGATTAACTCACCCATGAAATTCACAAGCAAATGGATGGACCTAGAAAATATCATTGTGAGTGAGGTAACCTAGTCACAAAAGAACAGGAATGGTATGTACTCATTGATAAGTGGATTTTAGGCAAAAAACTTGGAATACCAATGATACAACTCACAGACCTTATGAAACTCAAGCAGAATGAAGACAAAGGGTGGATGCTTCAGTCCTTCTTAGAAGAGGGAACAAAATAATCATGGGAAATAGAGTGTGGGAGGGACATGGAAGGAAGAGAAGAGAGGAAGGGAAAAGGGGGGCGGATCAGGTATGGGAAGAGAAGGGGGTGATATACAAAGGGTCAAAGAATTGAACAGAGGTGTGTAGCGATGGAGGATGGGGACCAAGGGTAGCTACCAGAAAGTCACAGATGTCAGGAAAGCAAGAGGCTCCTAGGACCCAACAGGGATGACATTAGCTGAAATACCCAACAAAGGGGAAAGTGAACCTGTAGAGACCATTTCCAGAAGACAGACAAGGCCCCCGTTTGAGAAATGGTGCCACTCACTAATCTCCAAAATTTTAACCCAGAATTTCTCCTATCTATAGGATAATACAGAAGTAGAGGCTCACAGCCATCCATTGGACTGAGCACAGGGTCCCCATTGAAGGAGCTAGAGAAAGGACCCGAGGAGCCAAAGGGTTTGCAGCCCCTTAGGACAAACAACAATATGAACTAACTAGTACCCACAGAGCTCGAAGGGACAAAACCACCAACCAAAGAGTACACATGGTGGAATTAATGGCTCCAGTAGCATATGTATAGCAGAGGATGGCTAGTTGGTTATCAATGGGAGGAGAAGCCCTGGGTCCTGTGAAGGTACTATGCCTCAGTGCAGGGGAATTCCAGGGCCAGAAAGAGAGAGAGGGTGGTAAGCAGGGGGAGTGGGGAGGGAAAAGAGTTTTAATTTAATTTTATTTTATTTACTTTTCTTTTTTTTTTCTTTTTGGAGGGGAAACCGGGAAAGGAGATATCATTTGACATGTAAATAAAGAAAATATCTAATAAAAGAAAATAAAAGGATATATGGGGATAAAGAGTGGAACAGACACTGACTAAAGGGAAGGCCATCCAGAGACTGCCCTACCTGGGGATCCATCCTGTATGCAGACATCAAACCCTGACACTGTTGTGAATGGAAAGAAGTACTTCCTGACAGCAGTCTGAAATAGTTGTCTTCTGAGAGGCTCTGCTAGAACTTGACCAATGCAGATGTGGATGCTTGGAACCAATCATTGGACTGAACAAGGGGACCCCAATGGAGGAATTAAGGTAAGGACTGGAGGAGCTTAAGGGGTTTGCAACTCCATAAGAAAACAACAATATCAACCAACCAGACCACCCCAGAGTTCCCAAGGACTGACCAACCAAAGAGTACACATTGAGGAACTCACGGCTCCAGTTGCATGTGTAGCAGAGGATGGCCTTGTGGGGCATCAATGGGAGGCGAGGCCCTTGGTCCTGTAAAAGCTTGATGTAGTTCCTGTGTAGGGGAATGCTAGGGCAGTGAGGTGGGAGTGTGTGGGTGTATGGGGGACCACCATCATAGAATCAGTGAGAGGAAGAATAGGATAGGGGATTTGAGGAGGGATAATTGGGAAAGGGTATAACAGTTGAAATGTAAATAAATAAAATATCCAATAAAAATTTAAAATAAATGAACATAAAATAAAAGAATTTCTGATCAAATTTGTTGCCTAATATACTACAGAATTTCAAATATTTTGTGTGAGTGTTTTGATTTTACATACTTATGTGCACCGCAAGCATGCCTCATGTATTCAGAGGTCAGAGGGCAATGGATCTACCACAACTGTAGTCATGGATGGTGATAGTCCACAATGTGAGTATTGGGATTGGAATCCAGGTTCTATGTAAGAGTCAATATTGTTCAACTCTCTAGACTCACACATAGATGAGGTCAGATCAACAAAAGAGGTATAATATCTCTCTTTAT
This sequence comes from Montemys delectorum, assembly GCA_019843815.1. Classification (NCBI taxonomy): domain Eukaryota; kingdom Metazoa; phylum Chordata; class Mammalia; order Rodentia; family Muridae; genus Montemys; species Montemys delectorum. Next base: position 43,070 of record JADRCD010187493.1, read on the forward strand.
TTATTTTTTTTGAAGGACCAGAAATTTATTTATTTATTTATTATTAGGTATTTTCTTTATTTACATGTAAACTTCTCCTTTCCCAGTTTCCCCTCCAAAAAACAAACAAACAAACAAACAAAAACAAAAAGAACAAACCCCTGTTGTCTCCTCCCTCCCCATGCCTGCCACCCCACTCTCCCATTTATTGACCCTGGCATTCCCCTACACTGGGGCACAGAACCTTCACTGGGCTGAGGTCCTCTCCTTCTATTGATCGAATTTGCAATCCTCTACTATATGCATGCTGCAGAACAATCAGTCTCACCATGTATAGTCCTTGGTTGGTGGTTGAGTCCCTGGGAGCTCTGAGGGTACTAGTTAGTTCATATTGTTGTTCGTCCTAAGGGGCTGCAAGCCCTTCAGCTCCATAGGTCCTTTCTCTAATTCCTTCATTAGTGACCATGTACTCAGTTCAATGGATGGCTGTGAGCCTCTACATGTGTATTAGTCAGGTATTGTCAGAGCCTCTCAGGAGATAGATATATTTAGGCTGGTTTGTCCTTCCTTCAGTCTCCGGACCATAGTTAATCTCTGCAACTCCTATGGGTATTTGGTTCCTTCTTTTAAGAAAAAATGAAATGTCTACCTTTTGGTCTTCCTTCTTCTTGAGTGTCTTGTGGTTTGTGGGTTGTTCTTACTGTATTCCAAATTTCTGGGCTAATTACCACTTATCAGAGAGTGCATACTATGTGTCTTCTTTTGTGATTGGGTTACCTCACTCAGGATGATATTCTCCAGATCCATCCATTTCTCTAAGAATTTCATAAGTTCATTGTTTTTAATAGCTGAGTAGTACTTCATTGTATAGATATACCACAATTTCTGTATCCATTCCTCTGTTGAGAGACATCTGGGTTGTTTCCAGTTTCTGGCCATTATAAATAAGGCTGCTATGAACATGGTGGAGCATGTGTCCTTATGACATGTTGGAGCATCTTCTGAGTATATGCCCAGGAGTGGTATAGCTGATAGCTATACCTCTGGTAGAACTATGTCCAATTTCTGGAGGAACTGCCACACCGATTTCCAGAGTGGTTGTACCAGTTTGCAATCCTACCAGCAATGAAGGAGTGTTCCTCTTTCTCCACAACCTCTTCAGCATGTGCTGTCACCTGAATCTTTTATCCTAGCCAATCTGACTGGTGTGAGGTGGAATCTCAGAGTTGTTTTGATTTGCATTTCCCTGATGACTAAGGATATTGAACATTTCTTTAGGTGCTTCTCAGCCATTTGGAGTTCATCAGTTGAGAATTCTTTGTTTAGCTCTCTACCCCATTTTTTATAGGGTTATTTGGTTCTCTGGAGTCTAACTTCTTGAGTTCTTTGTATACATTGGATATTAGCCCTGTATCAGATATAGGGTTGGTAAACATCTTTTCCCAATTTGTTGGTTGCCGTTTTGTCCTATTAACAGTGTCTTTTGCCTTACAGAAGCTTTGCAACTTTATGAGGTACCATTTGTCAATTCTTGATCTTAAAGCATAAGCTATTGGCATTCTCTTCAGGAAAATTTCCCCTGTGCCTATTTGCTCGAGGGTCTTCCCCAGTTTCTTTTCTATTAGTTTCAGTGTATCTGGTTTGATGTGGAGGTCCCTGATCCACTTGGACTTGGAGAAAGGAGAAAGGAATGGATCAATTTGCATTTTTCTACATGTTAACCGCCAGTTGAGCCAGCGCCATCTGTTGAAAATGCTGTCTTTTTTCCACTGTGTGGTTTTAGCTCCTTTGTCAAAGATCAAGTGACAATAGGTGCATGGATTCATTTCTGGGTCTTCAATTATGTTCCAGTGATCTACCTGCCTGTCACTGTACCAGTACCATGCAGTTTTTATCACAATTGCTCTGTAGTACAGCTTAAGGTCCAGGATTGTGATTCCACCAGAGGTTCCTTTATTGTTGAGACAGGATATATTACAGTGCTGGCTGAGCAGGCCAGTCAAAGCAACTCAGTAAGCTGGGTTTACCATGGTCTCAGCTTTATTTCCTTGCTCCTGATTACAGCTTTGAAGTCCAGTTCTGCCCTATCTTTCTAATATATTATAACTGTAACCCAAATAAAAACCTTTCCTTTGAAAGTTGCTTATAATCAATGCTTTATCTCAGCACAATAAAGTAACTAAAACAGTATGGTTATTGGAAAGACGAATCTATTTTCACTGTGTATGCATAGTAGTATCAAAATTATAGTCAATTTTTGTAATTAAAAAAAAGACTATGAATTTTTAACCTAAACACCATTAAGTATTTCTTGATTATACAAAATATTTCAAGAATTTATCTACCCATTTGCTTTCGTATGATTTACAAAAACAAATGTCTGCAGAAAATCCTGACAGAATTAAATGGATAGAGTTTGTAAAGTAACTCTCATGCCATGTAATCGTATTCATAAGAAATAGTATGTTTTACAGACTTCAAATTTTAATAAGTTTACCCTGTTTATCAAATATTCTAGAGGACAAGTATTTAGAACGGCTTAACGTGTGGTAAACATATCTTTTAAGCTGTATGAATTTTGTTACATAATAAATATATGCAATAATGTTTGTCACCACATACTTAATGAATTGATCTTTGAATGCATATAACCACTACTTAATTGTCAATGGCAGTTACAAGCGTTATTGAGTCTCATTGCCAAGAAACCGAGCAACTGACTAGCAAGCACACTTACGTCAGATTGCTCTTTCCCCAAGATGTCATACACAGAATTACGTGCATACACGGAGATACACATGGAAGCCCTTAACATAGCACAAACATCACAGAGATATACACATAGAAAACATTCATACATCTACAACCGATACATGCAATTAGAGAAACACAAACACACATATGCACTTACACGAGACTTTTAAGTTTTCTTGTTCCATATATTTTATTCTTCTCCAAAAGAAATTGTTTCTTGCTCCTCTGGCCATGAACCTGTGCTATTTTTGTTGTTGTTGTTTTTCAACTATAACACCTAATGAAAGTATGAAACTATACTATGAAACTTCTAAGATTAAATTTTATGAAAATTTGATAAATTTATTAATAATTTAAAACCCATTAAATTAATAGTTGTTAATATAACATTCTACATGCTATTGTTCACATTCTGAGGATAAATCCCCTTATTATTTTCATATTTATATAAAAATATTTTATTAGAAATTAGAAGTAGCTTTCATTTTTAAAAAGATTGGTGGGCTGTCTAATTTTCTCTCCACTTGACACAAGTTATAGTCATCTGAGAAGGGGAAACTAAAATTGAGAAAATGCTTCCAGAAGACTGGACTGCAGATTGCCCGTATGGCCTTTTTTTATAATTACTTATTCATGTAGGAGGGCCCAGCCTAATGCAGGTATGCCACCCCTGAGTCCTGGGTTCTATATGAAGCAGTTCAAGCAGATCATGAGGAACAAGCCAGTAAACAGAGGACTCCTCTGTGGCCTCTGCAGTAGCTCCTGCCTCCTGTCCCTGCCGTATCTGAGTTCTTGCCTTGGCTTCCCTCTGTGGTGTGTGACTCAGAAACGTAAGTCGAATAAAGCCTTTCCTCCACACGTGCTTTTCTTTTCGGAAGGATGTTTCATCACAGCCTAAGAAATTTAAGACAAGGGTCGATCTACCAGAAAATGGAAACTTATTTTTCTTTTTTGTGTTTTCTATATTTGACTTCTAAGTAACAATGAGAAATATCAGTGACATGTTGTAAATTACAAAAAATGTCAAATTAAAAGTTATAGGGGAAACTTCATTATTTTTCCTGTTCACTCTATATTACACAATGTCCAGAGCATCAGTAGAACATCATGTGTCCGAAGCTGATCAAGCAGAGGAGCTCTTAACACATAAAATGACTAGAAAATACACATATTTAATATACAATATTATGAGATTTGTGTCAATATTATGCTCTACTGTGAATAATTCACAGCAATATACATATCTCTTAAATTAACAGTAAAAACTCTAGATTTAAAATATAGATGCATTTTGTACCTTGAATGTGATTTTTAGAATGAACGAATAACTCTGTGAGTACTTACATCTTATCGTGGAGTCATCTGGAACATATGAGTTCAGTGTATCTCAATAAGTGTGTATTTCCTTGAAAACATTTTAGTCATACCCATAAAAACAATGAAAGTCTACATTATATGTTTAGTTTCTGGAATGGAATAAGTAGTATATAATTGTTCCTGAATTCTGAAATTGTTAGGGGTTAATTCTCAAATTAAAATAAAAACCACGCATTTTATTTACAAAACTTTGATTCACTTTTGTTATGGAATTAATAAACTCTTTCAGTTTTGACTCATAGTTATTAATCCAGAATACAAATTAGCTTGTGTTATAAATAATTTTCACATGGAACAAGTCATGCTCATGACACTTCATACTCAGCTTTGAAGTAGAAATGCTTTTCTGTCATGCTTTCCATCGTGAGAACCATATTCAAAATGCTTCTGAGAAATTATGTTGGTTAACTTCACCTAAACCAAGGACCTTAGCTTGTTAAAAATGAAAACAATTAACAATGTACGCAAAGGGTTTCATAGGCACAACTAGAGAGTTGTACAAATAAAGAAATTATTTGTTTTAAGAAAAAACATTGTTGATTTTGTTGTTGTTTAGGAAAAAACATTTGTTTTAAGAAAAAACATATTGTTTTAAGAAAAAAGTCTGTCTTAGCAGCAGTTGTCATTCAGTCAACTTTTTGGTCATGACTGTCTATAAAGAAACACCAGGACAGTGATGACTCATTCAGTAAGCGCCAGCCAGCAGCATCTTCTCAGAGCTCCTGTGAAGGACTCACAAGGTTGCATTCTTTGTCTCTTTTGACTATGCCAATCTTAATTTTTCACATGGAACTTAATTTGGCTCATGGAAGCAAAATTTTCAATGACACACACACACACACACACGCACACACACATTAAAGTTTGTTATGAAATTCAGCACACTGTAGCGGGAGGAAGAAAATACCTTGATGGAGAGAAAGACGAAGTTCAGAACTGCAAAAGTGTCATCCGACCAATAATAATTTCAAATGTCTGATCTTACATTATCACATCTACAGAATATTTTAATGTTAATTGTCTTGACAAGCTAGAATGAATATTAACTGTAATAATATTGTAAATGTTTACACAATACTTAGAACACACTGAATAATTATTGTTAGTCACAACACACCCATATATTTCTTGAGCAGTTAGTTTTCTTATATTCTTAACCAGAATGTATCTATAAGCCAGTGTTAATGGCAAACTAAAGGGGAGATAGCTGTGACCCATAATACAGAATTTGTTATCATAAAGTATTCTACTGTGTGCTTTGCGAACATTGACACAGATTATACTGTGGCTTCTCCAACTCCTTCAAAAGAACATTGACGTAAAAAAAAAAAAAAAAAAAAATCATTGCCTCCTCAAACGTGTATTTGAAGATTGAAGCGATAATTTAGAAATTCACTATCTTTATATGAATTACCTTTCACTAGTTCTCTTTTCCTCTTGAAATCAAACACCATCTCTTTATCATTAATAATCAAACTACTTCTCTATGGATGGGTATTCTGTCTTAATGCTGCATCTAGACAGCAGTGCCTAAAGCACTTTTTCCTACAGCAATGTCAATTCTGTGTACCCATATTTACAAGTGTGTGTGTGTGTGTGTGTGTGTGTGTGTGTGTGTGTGTGTGTG